>JAQZBX010050850.1:0-19545 GCA_029593785.1 Cabassous unicinctus | reverse complement strand
ACAAATTTTTTAAAAAGCATAGAAACAAAGGAAGATAGAAGGCAACACAATTAAAATCAATCATTACTCTTTCCACCAAAGATAACCACTGTTAACATTTTTATATGTATCATTTAAAATGTGTAATGCATTTACTTATGAAAAATTGTATTTCATTTTACAGCTGTTGTAATAATGCACTGTTTTTTTACTAAAAAATATATTTTGTTCATTTTCTATAACACAAAATGTAATTATACAGCACAAAATTAATGGCTTTATCCTACATCAATATATACATATTTTATGCCATGACTTACTTAAATAATTCCCTATAGTTATATAATTATTATGAACAATGTTTTAATAAGACATTGCGGCAAACTCTTCATTAGTAACCTTATGTTCTTATGTTCAATTCCTAGAATTACAGTTATTGGGTCACAGGATGGGCCCAATTTAACATTTTTTTCCCTTTATTTGCTTTCTTACAAATATTAATTGATTTAGAACAAAATATTTTTTTATATATTTGAACATACTGAATAGAGAAATAACTGCTCAATTAATGCAAAATTATTACCAGTCTGTGAGTAATCATTTAAAGTAATTTTAAGTGAATATATTTATCTTTTAAGTTTAAGTGTTGTCACAGTATATAGTGAGGATGCCTTCTTTATGTTATTTATTTACTTAGTGAAAACCTCTGAAAATAGCTTGTTCTGGGGGAAATTTATGACTTTAGTTGTCACAGCTAATCATAGAGGGAGAAAGTAGGACGTATTCTCTTTGGCTACTCAAGGAAGTTGATTAGCACTCCTGAATTCAGTAAAAGAGGAAAATTGGGACAGATGCTTGTATGAGGTGGTAGTCCATTTAAAACTTTGCTCATTTCTTGTTGGTTATGTTTCATTATATCTCTTTGCAAGTGTCACATAAATATGCTGTATCCTAAGCATCTTACTTGTATGTTTTTGTCACTTTCTCTGTAATTCTATTTTCTAAAGATTTTATTAAAGCAAGCCAATTTCTGACAGAAAACATAACTGGTGATTTACTAAATCAAAGGCAGTATATTCTATTTATTGACTTTTTATTGTTTTCTTTTTTAAGGAATTAATTTAGGTACTCTCTGATCATAACTCATCATTGTATGTGAGGAAGCAAGATAGTCCCATCCATCTGCCCCATGTGATCTAAGCCCCCTCTCAATTAGAGACAAAGTGGTTGTCACTATCCCAGAATCCTCAGGGCTGAGGAATGAATGATGTACTAGAGTAGACTTACTGTTTGTCTACAATAGACTATTCTAGAATGGAAGAACTTTTATCATTAATGTGGAGGCAGTGGCCAGCAGAGGTTCTGAAGGGAGGGAGAGGGAAAACAGTTGTAATACTGTTTTGGGGGGCATTTGGGAGAGGTTGGAATTGTCCTGAATGGCGTTGCAATGACATTTACAAGCCATTATATATCTTGTCATAACTTACAAAATTGTGCGGGAGAGAGTTTAAACTGGAATGTAAACTATAATCCACAGTTAGCAGCAATGCTCCAATATGTGTTCATCAATTGTAATGAATGTATCACACTAATCAAGGATGTTGTTAATGTGGGAAAGTGTGGGAGGGGTAGGGAGTGGGGCATATGGGAAACCCCTACATTTTTTATGCAACAATTATGTAATCTAAGTATCTTTTAAAAGAAAATTAAATACGTATTTAGTAAAATTTAAAAAAAAAATTATTACTGCTTTCACAGCCTACCAAATACAGTAAAATTTCTTCCTCTCTGCAATGGCCTAGAATCATCTTTCCTGGCTTCAATGATTTCCTGGAATTTCTCCTTTCACAAAGCGCCACATTTTATACAACACAATAGAGGTAATTTACCCCATGCATATCATATAAGGCATTGTGTCAGTAAAACGTCATACACGAACCACCTCCAACTGGAACTCCTCACTGAATTCTCACCTTTATATTTATTAATTCTATCATGTAAAACCTGTTAATTTCATATATAAAATATATAACAAATATTTTAGTTGTAATGATACTCTCCTGCCTTCTAAATAGGTTCTATTAATTAGATATTGTTACAAAGGCTGGAAATTATTTTAAATACTTTAGTATTAAAAAGTGGATATAATGTACAAATTAATCAGTTGAAGTTACAACCTAGATGCAGCCATTGTTCTAATCAAGAATCTGCACGCAGGAGTTATGGACTAGCATTATATGATATAGGTCTTAATTTATGCTATTATTCATATCTTGATGTAAATGAAATGGTTTGATATTTGCAATAATAAATGAAGTTAATAGTTCAGTAAATTAGTATGATGAATGTTAGAAATGGGCTTACATGCATG
Organism: Cabassous unicinctus; assembly: GCA_029593785.1. NCBI lineage: Eukaryota > Metazoa > Chordata > Mammalia > Cingulata > Chlamyphoridae > Cabassous > Cabassous unicinctus. The sequence goes on along the minus strand of JAQZBX010050850.1, from coordinate 17,195 downwards.
AAATTGAAGGTAATCATGATCTATGGATTTGCTAAATGGAGATATTTCCTCTCATTTCATGAACAGTGTATGAGACTTCAGCCAGATCTGTAGCCTTGGCCTAGGGATGGATCCCAAGATTTGATTTCCTCAATGGCTCTATGTCCTGCCAACATTAGAAGGATTTCTGGTTGCCTGATACCAATTATAAGGGTCAAAGTATTCTGTTTTTGGAATAATTCCAAGTGAGCTTTTTGGAATAAGTTCAAGTGAGCATTTCATGGAGATAGTCCCTGAAAGTACATTGATATTTCATAAATCTTACAGATCAGTCAATATGAAGTAGTTTTATGTCTGCTTATTATCAGATGACTGTTTAATATATGTGACAGATATGACTTGAAAATTTTTTTTTTACTTTCAATGAAAGCTGGTAGCAATGTTAATATGATAGATTAAACACTTACTACCACTGACTTTTTAGAGGGTGTGAAGGTTTGAAACTTTATGGACCCTAGAACAGTATGTTCTTAAAGTTAATCCATTCCTGTGGGTGTATATGTATTGTAAGTAGAGCCTTTTGATTAGGTTACTTCAGTTAAGACATGGCCCAGGGTGGGTCTTAATCCTCTTACTGGAGTCCTTTATAAATAAGATGAATAATGAGGAAAAAGAAAAAAGCCATGGAAGCAAGAAACTGAAACAAAATAGTCTGGAAGAAAAGGGAAAGCCCAACAGATGCCGCCATGTGCCTTGCCGTGTAAGAGAGGAGTCCAGGGCAGCCAGTCTTCAGGGAGAAAACATCACCTGATGATGCTTTGATTTTGGACATTTTTCTCAGGCTCAGAACTGTAAGCTTGTAAACTAATAAATACCCATTGTAAAAGCCAATCCATTTCTGATATATTTATTTTGGCCGCCTAGCACACTAAAACAGGGACAACATTATCGACTAAAAAAGACGTAAGAGCTGTTGATGATATTTTGGCTTGGGTCAGTTTTTAACACAGCCTCTGTTAGTGATCTGTTATTGACCTCTTAGTGATTGTGTTGCAAGTTCAAATGTAGAAACCGAAAACACTTGAATTGTTCTGCAAAAAAAACAAAAACAAAAAAAAAAACAAAAAACAAGGCACAGCATTTGAGATAGGGAATATTTAGAAAGGGGACAGGTCAAAAGAGCTGGACATATGTAGGTAAAGGAAGTGAACATGAACCTTAATTGCTACCTGGGAAAGGAGAGGAGACAGGACAGCATGTGTGATAAGTAATTTTAAAGTATTTGCTATGCAGATTAGGATATAAACATTCTCCTCTCTTTCTTCTATGGAATCGATAAAAATATACATTACTCACTCATGCTTTTGAAGCTAGTGAAATTCTTTGAGGAGTGTAAAAAGATACTAAGTTCTGTATGCTGACCCTAATATAGCTTACAAAAGACATAGTTAACTGATAGTTTGAGTGACTTAAAGAGGTTTTGAGAAACTCTAAGAATAAAATATATTCAAATACGTTCACAAAGTGCTATGATTTTCATATTAAAGAAAACTAAAATATTGATTACAGTACACATGCATGGGAATTTTTTCTAGGTTTGCATTAAGGATTATCCAGATAAAGTAGTATTTAGAAGAGAACCAGAAATCCTATTAAATTGGGACTGTTGGACTTCTGGGACAGAAAGACAATGTTTTAATAACTGACTGAGAAACGTATCTGGATTGCATTACCTTCTTTACCAGAAGTGAAAATGATTGCTAGCAGGTATCTTCTGGTGTGATTTGAATTGAAATGAATTGAATTAAAATGAAAATAATGGCTTATTTATCACCTGTGTACAATATAAAAGGTGATCAATAAATATTTGTGGAAGAAATTAATAAATTAATGGATGAATAGATGATCTATATTTAATAGAAATGGCAACTTAGAATTTCTGATTATGGAGTACAAAAATGTAGTAATGATATTTAAATACTAGCCCTCATCCTTTTCCACCTAGACCTAAAGCAAAGAAGCAAAATTGGGATGGAAAAAAATCATTAGGAAACTCTGATATCATAATTTAGAATAAAATTAACACATACAAAGTGAGTTGCTGACCAAGTACAGATAAAAAACTGAACTATTTAATAATCAATTTAAAAATAATCGAATGATAAAATAAGTACAGTTTACTCACCCTGTAATACTTTGTCTCTATATAAAACAAAATTGATTAATTGAAGACTCAGCAATAATTATGCTGCTTTGATTAATTAATATTCAATTAAATGAAACAATATAATCAATATTGTACTTTGGTCTGAATTATCCCATGTCAAATTTTTCATGGATAAGTTTAACTAAATTATTGCTATGTCTTTATTTACCCTGTGTAGAAAAGTCAAGAAATCTCATATTTTGTCTTTTCAACCACACTTTATAAATGTTGACATATCTGGAAATAATTGATAATGCCACACTAATACAAAGAAGAACAATGTGAATAAAATCACATATTTGTATTCAGAATTGATTGAGCTATTTTAATTTCTATTTCCGTAAAGTTTGTGTACTTCTATTAACTTTCATTTTGGGAATATTTCTGATTTCTGTTTAGTTAAGACAGAAATTTTACCTTGTAACATGAGAAAAATTATTGGTCAGTTGCATAAATATTTTTAAGGATTAATGATATTATTATAAGTACAAATACATTCTATTACAGAGAAGAAAACAAGTTTGAAGCAAACATCCCCTGTGTTCCTAGTGGTAATAACCTATGAACCAATTCAGCTTGCTAAATGATTGCACTGGAATAAAAATCACCATTAAACATCAATAGAATCTCAGATGACAGTGATGCTGTCAGCCTAAATTAAAATGCCATCAGGAGATTCAGTGTGTTGAAAATAACAACAAATGCAACAAAATTAAATTTAAGGATCAGAGTCTGTTAGAAGCAAACTGAGATTTCACTTGTCTGTTCTATTTTCATCATGTCTGTCAGCCTTAGTAGTAGCAGGAAACAAGTTTTAAATCTAGAAAGTACTTGCATAACCTCTTAGGGATATATCATAAGCATTTTTAATTGAAATACTTTTATTTTAAAGCTCAGTTCTTTAAAATTGTAACTTAGGAATATAGCCATAACAATTTAGGATTTTGTATATGTTTGCATTCAAGATGTATTTGGATTCAGGAAGAAATTTTTTATTTGTGAAAATATGACACACCCAACAAGATGTCTTGAAAACAGTTTAACAGATCTTTCTATCTTTACATATGGTAATATTAGATTCAAACACTTTTTATCAGAACATTCTAAAGCTTCTATAGTATGGTTGCTATGTGCATAACTAAGGGCATATAAAACAATTTACCAGATTTTAAAATATAGTTATTTATAATAAAATGCATTTTAGTTATTCATTCAAAGATGCTGGTACAAACCTGGGTAAATGTGATTATTTTCATCATAAAGGTTAATGCTTATAGGAAAAATATACATATAAGCAAATAATTATAAAGCGTATGATAAGGGTTAACAAACAAACAAAAATAAATGAACAAGTAAAGTTGCATTTAATTATGTTTGGGAAAATCAGAGTGGTGATGTTTGAGTTGAATCTTAAGATGTAAATTCTGCTTTACTTTCAAAAAAATTATTTTAAATGTAATTTTTAGAAAGGCTTACATCTATTCAAAGATGCTTATTATAGTCTTTATTATGAAAAGGAACTTGTAACATAACATGCCTATAAATAGCTAAATCTTTCAAGTGAGCACTATATAGTCTTTTCTAAATAATGTCTCCCCTGAAAAACTATTTCTCAAGATTCAAAAACATATTCATGAAGAAGCATGTGTTTATTCTTAAGAGGTACAGGCCCAAGCCTGCTTTGTTTGTGACAGTTAATAATATCCCACAATTGAATAGGACTATTATTTTTACATTAGTTATGCCTTTCCCTGTTTGATGAATTAAGGCTCAATCTTTGAAAGCCTTAACTTCATGAGCAAGTTCAACTTTTGGTAGTCAAAGTCAATTTAGCTGCAGTAGTTTTCCTAAAAACCTGCTGTTGACTTCTGAGGAAAGAAGGAAAATGAGACAATTTCTCATTTGCACAGAATGTGAGTGGTAGGTTGGTGTGAAAGGATGGGGTTTAGAAGATCCCTTGTGAAAGTTTCATGTACATATAGGAGCCTTAGTAAGAGATCTATTTGGGAAACCTGAAGGCTTGAGTTGAAGGAGGGGCCAAAGCACCAGAGTAGTGGTAATACTGGCTCCTGGTAGCAACCCACACCAGGGAGGCATCTAAGAGAAATGATCTTCAAGGAAAGCCCAGTTGGGCAAGTTTCCTGGGATCAGTGTTGGTGATGCCCTCAAGTAAGTAGGCACCCAGTTTGGGAGCCCTGGTCTAAATCAGTGAGACAGCTTCAATCGGATTGAAACACAAAGACAATGATTACCTAGTCCCTGGTGACTGCCTTGGCAACACCATTAAAGACCATTGACATAAAACACCAAAGGCAAATTCACTTAGTTCACTTTAAACTTGAAAGGAAAGATGGGTGGGGGGACCATTTGATCACCTTAATTTCAATGCATAGTTGTAAATCAGTCTACTTAAAACATGAGAGAAACCTGTTCCATTGCAGAAGGTCTCTTGATTTAGTAGTTGCATGGATGAAAGGCATTTCTGTAGAAGCTGAAAAGAATATTGTAATAGAGCCTCTAGCATAGAAAGTTGTAAATATAATTCCTTCATAAGATTTTTTTAATGTACCAATAAAATTGTTACCTTTTAAGCTATAGAGTTGCAAGTGGGAGCAACTTAAAAGTTTTCATTATCCAGCCCTCATGGTCCTTAAAAGTAATAAAGGAATAAGTTTCAGTGAAAAATGTCTTAATAGGTCAGTCGTGAAGCTTTCAATTAATACGGTGGTACTGCATGCATGGTAAAGGATTCTGAGCAAGATGTAACAAGGTAGAATTAGTGTTAGAGCAATTATTTTAGCAGTATGCTCATTTTCTTTGTATAACTGATGGCCTTAATCACTAATAGGCAAATTCAGTCATGAGGCAATGCCCTTGGTATTTAGATTAAGTAACATAGGCAATGCATGGTGTATGAAAACTCTTCACACATGGTTTCCTCCTCAACAAAGGAAGCTTCCTATGGCTTTTTATTTGTTTTTGGTTTTTTAGTTCAATAAAAAGATGGAGATCTGACTTTTGAAAAGAAACCCTTGCAAAGGAGCCACAGACAGGTGTCAACAAGCCTCTGCCTGCTTTCTCAACCACCAAAACAATGAATTTATTTGCTTTTCCTTTGTGCTGAATAATACATGTGGGAAATAGACCCTAGGTTCATGTGAAATAGAGACTGAACCTGATTGCTAATAAGCACTCTGAGTTGTGCCCAGGAATTTTCTGACTGTACTACAATAAATCCAGGTACACAACAGAAAAAATATAGAAGAATTAGTTGTTGAATATGGGTGTGGGTGGCAGTTTCATGTCAGTGGGCCAAGATTGGTCTGATGAAATTCTTGAAGTCATAAGAGTGTTTGCTTCAAAACAGCATGTTCTGTACAGTGAAGAAAGTTTCAAACAAAACCCTATATAAAGAGTGTTAACTTGAGAACACTTCAAATTTCTCTAGACTTAGATTCCTGCTGGCATGTGCTTCAGGACCTTTAGATTCTCACGTAATTTTATTTATATTTCTAAGCATGTACTATAATTGAGGCAGGTAAGCATAGGGAACAAGGGAAGACAAGTCACAGCTGGGATCCGGCAGAGAACATGGCCATGAGACCCTACCCAGAAACCCCCTGAAGGAAGGCCACTACTAAGAACAAAGCTGGAAAGAATCCACCAAGACCTTCTGGGGTCAAGAGGAGGCTCTGGATAATTTCAAATAGGCCTCCCCATTGGTCCCGGATAACTCCAAACAAAAGGCCTCATCACTGGTGTCCTGAGAGCTAACAAGTGGGGATCAAAAGGCAGCCAATCAGAACAGCAAACAGCTGGGGCCCCTCCCCAGCTTAGGAAAGGGGAGGAGTGAAGAAGGCTTTAATAAAGGCACCCCCCAGCCCCAAGTGCTCCTCTTTGCCTGGAGGTAGCCCTCATCCACGTCTGGTTGTGTACTTTTCTCTTGTTTCTCAATAAACTCTTTTTACTGGCCTAACTAAACTGGCATGTTCTTAAATTTTTTATGCGACATAGCCAAGAACCTAGAAGAATCCAGTGCCTTCCAACTTCATAATCTACATAAACATATAATTTTATTATTATACTGTGAAATCCCTGAGGATCAAAACTAAATCTTATTTGTCTTCATATTTCCATTATTTGCCCAGTGCTTGGTATATACAATATCAAAAAAACAACAACCTGACCTCTATATAAATAGCATATAGTGAGTCCTCTGTTGTTTGTTGAAAAATGATTTGAATCTTGAGGGACTGAAAGATATTTATTGTCTTAAGTCATTTGTAAATTAAACACCAGCTTCCATTATTTACCAAAATCTTCCCCAGTCTCTCCAGTCAGATTGCTCTAGAAATACTGTATTAAAATATTTAAGTTAAAATACACATCTCAAGAAAACTAACTAACTAAAGATATAGAGTTGTAAGAGATGTTGAGGGGAATTGGGGAAATTTGGAAACAAAAGCCTTCAGAAGGAGGGATTTAGTGAAGTCCTTTCATCATACCACAAAACTCTAGGAACTTCAGATATATGGGATTACTGGTCTCAAGTAAAGAGAACACATAGATAAAAGAAAATGGAGCTATTTGCAACATTTTTCACTGTATCCTTGTAGAAAATATTGAAATATTTAAACCAGTACAATGGATTCATGATGCCAAATATTATTGACAATTGGAAAAAATCTAAGATTATATATTATAAGGCTTTATTTTAAGATATTTACATATTCAAAAAGAAAAGTATTGGGCTTTATTTGGGAGTTAATTCAATGTAAGTCAGCAGTGTAATATCAAATGAGCTAACACAGTATGCCCTGCATTTAAAGATATATATATATATATCCATATCTTAGTTGTCTTCTATGTTTAGTTTAGAACATACTGTGCACACTATTTATTTCTGGGTACCACATTAAGAAGCACATTAAAAAAGCCAGATCTTTTTCAAATGAGAAGATCTAGGATAAAAAGAAAACCAAGCCTTGTAAGGGTATTTGGTGGCAAAAAAAGGGAACATCTGACATCTATTTGTAAAGACAAATGCTACGTTTTAAATCTAGATGCAACAGATTCCCTGATTGTGATTCCATAAGGCTTAGAAGACACCATCTGAGCTCCTCTTGCTGATACAGCATAAGGCCCTATGCCCAAGTTGACACTGGAGTTACAAATTTTATGGCCAGATTACTTGAATGCTTTACAAATTGGTCCTTACATCCTTGGTCATCATTATACATGGAAGCCTCTCTCTTTATATATCATCTAACCAAACTCATCCTCACTGGCTCTGTATTTCCTCTCACCCTCTTTCCCACACTGTTGAAGTATGCCCTCTGAACTAGTCTAATACTTAAAATACTTATTTTAACAAAGCAAAAAGCCTGCTCTTCTCAACAATATTCCCAATGCATGTTTCCTACCTTTCCTACCAGAAGAAATTCTCTTAAATCTTTTCCAAGAAAATGTTATTTTCCACCTTTTCTACAAGGCCTAAAAATGTGGTTATCATTCTTGCTTTCCAAGCTCTTACTTCTCTATTTCATGTAATATTCTCTATTTTCTTGAATTCCATGACCTCTGGACATATTCTTTCTTTTTCCTCTTCATTCTGGTGATTCTGGTGTCTGAATCAGTACTTTATTCCATCTCTTGTCCTATAATCAATCATGGTGATTTCAAAGTCCAGGAAAAGACATACCTGCAGCCCTAATTTCATCTATTGCCTCTTCCAGTATCTTTTTCCATCAAGTTTATCTTTTCTCTTCTATAGAGTTTTACTCTCTCAATTTTTTTTTTCTTTTTTTTGCCTCCAGTTTATAAATAAGCTCATGGCTCTCAATCTTAAGCACAAAATTTTGTGATCCAATTGATATGAATCTATTTATTCAATTTCCCAATGGTCTCTTGATTCAGCCTTCTTATTCTCCTTTTCACTTCTGAGGAATCTGGCTCTTGAACAAAGGCCTGTTTGTGGTCTTTCAGACTTGACCATAAGGAAATACAAAGGCTTTACCTGGTATGTCTCACAGGAGAAAGGTTTCCTTCCCATATCAGACATGATGCATAGCCAGTGCATTGCAATCTCTGAAGAGAGTTGCAGTCAAGAATTCAGATCCCCCTAGCCAGCCATGCTCTTTTGCATATCTGAATTTCTAGCCTAGGTGCCTACATTTGAAGGCCTCGTTATCAGTGACCCAAGGGTAAGGCCTTACTCTGGTGCCTCTGGTGCCTTGGGTGGGGGCAGGGGAAGAGGGTAAATATAATTTTCTCCACTTTGACTCAGTACTCAATCTTCCACTCCTATCCCTTCCCTCTCTCCTTCACCATAGACTCTAGGTCCATAAAATGGCAGGAGCCTTTTGTTAAAATCTCTCTCAATAATGAGATGGTCCCCACATATGCAGCCTCCATCTGACCCTTGCCTGGCACCATTCCACGGTGAAAAATGAAACAGTCATGAGGCACAGTGGTTTGGCACTTACTCCTGTTGTACCTCTTGTTAACACTATTGCAGTAAGTGATTAAAGGCTTGACAGTTTCTTTCATTTTGGCTTGCTGACTTAATTGACTACTGGTACCTCTGCTATCTCAGGTCAGCTCTTCTCTTGAAAGCTCTGTCATGAGGTTTCTGTCCGTAAATGACCAGTCCTTTCTTTCAGTGCTCAAACTGTCTTTGGCAATATCATCGTTCATGGTTTTAACCAAAGCTGACATGCCAAATAGTCCCAAATGTGTATCTCCTTGAAATTATCTTCCAGAATACCTAATGATATCTCAAACTCAACACAATCAATACAAAATTTCACATGATTCCATGTTTCTCATACCTACAATTCTTATTCAAAACTTTAGTTAATGAAATCTCTGTCTACAGAGACACAGAATCCTGACAAATTTGATTAATATAAACCCTGATTTCTCTTACACATAATTCTTCAAGTCCTGCTAATGAAGTTTTCTAGTCATCTTTCCTTCACTTTTCTACAACAAATACCCTACTTCCAGGCCCTTACAATATCTGATGTGAATTATTGAAGGAGCTACCCAATTGGGCTCATTGTTCTCATTCTTACTTGCCTGCAGGTCATTCTTCAAGTCACCAAGTACAGGGGTATTATTAGTTTTTAAATAATAAATTCATTTGTCCCATAGCTACATTGCTACAAACTGATTACTTGGAAATCTAACCCCTTGCAAATCCCTCCACTGATGTTAAGAGGGAAGATACACTTTCTAAAGTGTTCTTTTGAAGGGCTATTTTTCTCTGTATTTCATTAAATATGGTTCTAAGGACATATACCCTCCAACACCACCAACATCCCAATAAGTGGATTTCCCCATGACTTACAACAGGGAATAAGCAATCATTGACTAACAATGACAGAGAAAATCTAATTGAACTCCTATTTTTAGCTCTTATTGAGAGAGAACTATTGGGCATAGTAAAGGAATAGTAGAACTAAAAGGACCTCTGGATATGGAACTGAAGGAAAAATTGTAATCAGTTTCTGATCCTGGAAACTAAAAATAAGCTCGAATTTAGTTTGGTCATTGTACGTATAGTTTAAATCAGAACATGCATCCTTGGTGGCTAGAGAAGCAGATAAAAAGGAATGTATAGCTTTGGCCTGGAAGGATTGAACTCAAAAAATTCACAAAATTAGAAATTTCTGAGTCCCCTCCTAAGTTGAATGATTCTGGTATCTAGCCATATCCAGAACCTGAATGTTGCCAAACAAAAGTTTGCTCTCTCAAAAAAATTATCACACTGTTGAATAACATATTTTTATAAATTGCAATAAGCTCCAATATTGGAAAGAAAATTCTAGAAAAGATTAATTTAAAGATCACTTTTCCAAATTAGTTGCCCTGCCAAGAAAAATTTGCCTAAAGCTTTGAAATTAACAAAAGAGAGTACTGGATGCCCTATTAACAAACCCTCTGGGTTTTATCTGATTCCATAAGGGTGTGCAGAAAGCTTTACCTGACTTTCCATTGATTAGGCCATTTTACATCTCTCTTAAGGGTAGAAGTTAACTTGTAAAAATTGATAGTGGTGAAAATCAACATGACCCAATAGGGAAAGATAAAATTAATTTCTGCCTGTAGAAAAGATAACCGCAAACAGTACATTTTATTGTTCTATGGAATAGTTTTGCATCTATTAGCAAGTTAATTTCAGCATTCTTGATGGTCTGATTGCCAAATTCTCCTTTGAATTGGTTATAACATCTTTTTAGTTCCTTCATTAATTCATGAGTTAAATAAAATCTTTTGTCACATGTTCATTTTATATGTAAGTCATGATTTTATCTTTTTGTAAGTTATAATTTATGGAGATTTAAAGTCATAAGAAAGTCCTAGTAAAATAAATCCATTAACTTAGGGAAACATCTGTTAGGAAGGTACAAGGTATTTTGTAACATATGATTGACTTATTTCATGCAGATATCTGTATACAAAGAAGATGAAAGGAGAACATCTTGCCAAAGTGAATTTATACTTCTATCTTGATGTGTAGCATGTCTAAACATAAAAAAAAAAAAAAAAACCTTTCATTTAGAGTTTACCTATAGTCAGCAGGAGCTGTATGTTTTTCATCATCTGAGTTTTGGGTGAATGTTTCTTGAAAGCAATGAGACTTGTCATTTTTGACAGTCGGGATGGAGTATTGGCAGGAGAATTTTTGTGATGAAGATTAATGTTCATTGGAGTATACATTTCTAAATTTAAACTTCTCAGACCTTTTAATGAACATTATGGTACATAATCATAAAACCAAAAAATAAATAAATAAACCAACCCTTCTTCAAAACAACTGTCCTGTCATTAGATTTAACTAAATGCAACTTGATTCAAGAAGCATTTTTTATTAACTTACTTTGTTGAATAAAGCAGTGTGCTAGGTTCTGTCAGTGCTAAAAGAAATGGATAACACAGGAATTTTATCTCAAGTAGATGCAAGTCAAGTAGGAGAGAATGAAATATATATGTATCATTACAATGCAAGGTCTAATATAATAATCCCAATATATCTGCCTGACAATTTATGGGTGATTAAGTGATAGTTTGTCTGACATAGTGTAGTGTGTAGTGTGGTTTATTCTTTTTTTTAAAAAAAGTTTACTCAGAATAAGATGAGAGTAAGAGGTCCCATTAACATCCTGAATATTGAGCTTTAGCACATTTTAAGAATCCAGCACAGTGCCCCAAGTGAATGAAAGTAGAAGGTGACTACTCACACAAGATGCCAGGTGAGTCCAAAACTACCTTTGACTTCCCAGTTGACACATAATTCATTTGTTCAGATGGTTGGTAAAATAGTCTGTGAATTTAGGATCGCTACAATGGATTTTTTTCCTCTTAATTTTTATCTTAAGATAAATAAAAACTAAAGAAAAAAAAAAATCCTCGAACTTCAAAGGATGGCCTCTGATGATAAATATTGAGAAGGCATCACCACTATAGTGAGTTGATAGTGCCCCTCCTAAATTCATGTCCACCTAGAACCTAAGTATGTGGCCTTATTTGGAAATAGGGTCTTTGCTAATGTTATTAGTTAAAATGATAACATACCAGATTAGGGTGGGCACTAAATCCAATGATTGCCATCTTTATAAGAGAAAGAAAGGAGAGGGAAAGACAGACACATAGACACAGAGAAAGGACCATGTGAGGACAAAAAGCCAGGGATTAGAGTTATGCTGCCACCAGTCATGGAGCACTTGGTGCCACTAGAAGCTGGAAGAGCCAAGAGAAGTTTCCCAAAGACCCTTCAGAGGGAGTGAGGTCCTGCCTGCACTTTGATTTCTAAATTGGCTTCTAGAACTGTGAGAGAATAAATTTTCCTTGTTTTAAGCCACCAGTTTATGGTGCTTTGTTATATCAATGCTAGGAAATGAATACAACTACAAAGGAGAAAGGGAGCTCTTTGGACCCAAAATAAGGGAGAGTGTATTGTTGCTATTAATTTCTTGCTTCACTATAGTGAAAACATAACCAGAACAATACATGTCAAGGCCAAGAATAAGCTAAAGCTGAAAAATCCTCAAGCATGACAGATTTTGATGCAAGAAATTCTATAATGGAGAAAATGGATAAGTTCATGGTTATAAATTATCCTGTGAAATCTCAATTTTCTCATACATTGTTCATGTGTAATTCAGATTAATATGAGAATAACACATTATATTTTATATTATTCTTCTACCACTTTTTATTTCTTTTGAGAAAACTCAATTTGATTTAAATTTTTTGAATCACCAACCAATTTTCAGGAATGTCTTTGACATGTAAATTGAGATATGATTTTAATAGATATAAAACTTAAATACTATGGGAAGAAGAAGGACGGTATGAATACTACTTAGAAAGGCTTCATAGACTTGCCTGAAACTCAAAGGGAAGAGATAAGGGTGAAGGTTATTCTAGGAGGAATTTGAGGAAGCACAGTATGTTTGCCCAGGGCCAAGTTAATAGGATTTTTTCTTTCAGTAAAGGAAGGGAAACAGGGCTAAATGTGGATTGGGGCCTGATTGTAAAGGGCTACACTTAGATGCTAAAATTTTACTTTTGGAGCCACAGAAAACATTTAAACACTTCAAATTTTTTGAGACGAAATGGGTTATTATAAGACCTTGCTTTTTAGGTGGATTATATTGGCTATACTTTCAAAAGAGTCATTATAGCAGGTCAAGACTGAGGTTGGAAAGAGTCATTAAGAGGTTATTCAAGGTATAAGTAAAAGTTAAAGAAGATTTAATCTATAGCAACTTTGGTAGAAATTAAAAAGGCTTGTTTATGAACATCTAAACTAATATTTTTTTCTCAAAATGAAATATAATTGACTAACTTGTACATATAGACATTACCCCAGAGTAAACTACTATTTTTAATTTCAGCCTCGTTCAATTTATAACATGACAATAAATTGACATATTTGGTTCTAAACAATTGTGCTGATTTGTTTTATGGCCTTTTGAATTGCAATTGCCATGTGTGTTAATTAAAGAACTTGTTATACGAGCATTTTAAAACTTCACACCTACCATTTCATGGATCTGAAAATTAATGGAAGAGTTAAGTCCCTAAAAAGAGACTTTGTTCTCAATAGGACTATAAAATATTCTTAATAAGAATTTCTATTTTTAATATTAACTTTTCCACTCCTCTGTATATAAATTCTAGTAAATGTGCTGAAAGCCTAATAAAAAATCCAGAAGTTACACTTTAAGTTATGCCTAAAGCAAGTTAATGACTAAATCTAAAAGAGCTTTAATGAGACCCTTCCTCTTTAATTTCATCTCACATGACATTTTGCTCCCACAGTTGTAGTGGTGTTTACTTCAGTCATGCAGAAAACACTTACTAATCACCTATTAAGAACTAGACACTTGATTTCAAAGATGACATGGCCTTTTGGACCATACAATCTAATAAGAGCTGCCATTTATTGAGGGTTTTGTCTGTGTCAGCCTATTTGCTAAGCACTTTGCAAATATCATTCATTAAATCCTTACATGAAGGAGAATTGCACCCATTTAAATATAAGGACACTAAGATTAAGGGATGTTAAATAACTTGATAAAAATTCCACAACTTGAACATGGTAGAACTGGGGTTCATAACCAGGTCTGCCTGACTCCAAAGCCCGTGTTCTTATCTACCAATCTGTACAGAACCCCATGCAGGGAAGACAACTGAGTCACAAAGTGTGCAAATAAGTACAAAGAAAGCAGCACTGTCCCTAAGAGAAATAAACACACTGTAAGCCCTGTTGATTTTTGCTTGAAGATTATAGTCATTTATAAAACATTCCCTGGAGCTAACTGGAAAGTGTGCTATCTTCCAGGAAATTCTTACCTAAGATAAGGAGGAGCCTGCCTAAACCAATAAAAAGTTCGAACTTCTTCCTTCTGCTTAGTCAGGAGAAAATGACGATGACTTAGGATGGAACCTGAATTATATCTCTAGTTATTTTGAAGCTTTATGTTGAAATCTGAATGGGTCAAGAAAGTAGCATTGTGCAGGTGCATTTCTTGAGACAAAGAAGCCCTTGGATTTGAGTCCGTGCAGAAAGTGTAAGAGAGTTTGATGGTATCTTCTGAGTTATAGGCCCTCATTTCAGAATGATGGATGTCTGTAAAGGAAAAGAGAACATCTCAGGAAAAATGAAAAAAATCTAAAGCTTAGGCTTTTTCCACATGCTGTTTCCCACAGAAAGTCTTTCCATTTATTCTTGTTATCTTTACCATTTTACCTTATTTTTTCCTTGGCGTGAAAGAGACAGAGAGGGCATACTTTTATATCTTAGAATGCTACAGGCAAAAAGATGGAAGGAATTGATAACAAATGGATTAAATTATATTGTTATGTGAAATGTAGACCTTAATTAATAGGATAAAATGTAGATATTAATGTAAATTCCCCCACATAGTTTCAGAAATTAATTGGACACATACCAGGATGATGGAAAACTGACTTAGCTGAATTTTAGGTGAAAATACATCTGGGTGGATAAAATCAGCTTTATAGTTCCAAACAAGTAAGCTGTGTGATGTGGCAGCCAAAAATACCTAATGAATCCTCAAATGCATTAGCAAAATTACAGTGGCCAGGACAAGCAAAGTAATAATTCTCTGGAACTTTGCTTTTCCCAGACCACAACTGGAACTATGTGTTAATTTCTGGATCCTATTGACAGTTAATTATAGAGCAGCCACAGGGAAAAAAAAGCAGTTGTTGAGGAATATGGAAACCATGGCATATGAGAAACATTTAGGGAAAAAATATTGTGCTTAACCTGAGAGGAAAAAAACAAACTATAAATTGAACTGTGAATTAATGGATAGGCTACTTCAAGCTGAAGATGTTCAACCTAGTGACAGCTGGAGACAGACCTGCAAGATGTGCTTGAGTTGACTCTTACAGGATAGTGAAAATTATTGTTAAATATTCAGGAATTTTGCCAGCTGATTTGGGAGTATTTACACTGCTGATAACAGCAAACATTACAAATAAAGACTTTTGCTCTTTTTTTGGTATTTTGAGAGCCAGTTTACCACACCAAAGATTTTTATAGATTATGTCAGTTCAATGCCTAAAAATTTACATCCTTGCAAATCTAAAAGACTATAATATATGAACATGTAGCAGAATATAAACTGAGTTTTAAAAACTGAAAGATTTCTATCATTCCAAATGGGAATCCAGTACATTCTAAGGTTTAGCTTCCCATTTTTTAGCACCACCCCATCCCTGGGTAACCTATATTCTAGATTCTGACTCTTTGAGTTTGGCTATTCAAATTATTTTAAATCAGTGAGATCATACAGTATTTGCCTTTTGGGGTCTGGCTTATTTCACTTAACATGATGTTTTTAAGGCTCATTCATGTAGTCATATGTATCAGGACTGTAATCTTTTTCATGACTGAATAATATTCCATCATATGTATATAACACATTTTATTTATCCATTCATTGGTTGATTGACACTTGGGTTACTTTAGAATCTTTTGACAATTTGAATAATGCTACTATGAAAATTAGTATGAAAATATCTTTCTGAGTCCCTGCTTTCAATTTTTAATGTAATTAACAGACCTAAAATATATATCTGAATGTGATTAAAAGGGAAAATGTTATATTGTACATATGGTAACAGAATAAAAGTTAAAAAAACATGGAATTACACTACACAAACAGTAAACCGTAAGTTAAACTATGGGCTATGTTAATAGTGCAATTTTTAAAATATTGCAATCATCAGTTGTTAGAAATGTTCCACACCCATACAAGGTGTTCATAATAGTGCGGTGTATGGGAACCCTGTGTTTTATGCATAATTGTTCTGAAAACCCACACCTTCTCTTATAAAGAAAAAAAAATAAAAGAAAGTAACATGTAGTAAAGGCAGGGAAGTTTGTGAAGGATGTTGGTGGTAAAATGGAAGGCATAAAATAAAATAATTACTAGGGGACCATATTATATTCCATGGGAAGGGGGCAAAATAGAAGTAGAGAGAAATTTTCAAAATATTTTTAATTAACACGTTTAAGAGATTTGCTATTACTAGGAGAAAAGCATAATATCTTAGAAATGTCTATTCTTTTCCCTTTTAAATATAGATATATTAAGGACCAAAAATATTATATAATAAAATATATATTATATTAAAGTACCAAAAAATAAACACTCCATGGTTCTAACACTTAAGAGCTCACAGTCAGGAAGACTGTGGGAGCTTTATCAGAAGAATAAACTTCATTGTGGGACAGAGGGAATGAATTCTTTTCCAGTACTTGCCAAATGAACAAATTAGAAATTTTTAATCTAAAACTATCAATGAAATTAAGCATCCTAACATCTTGAAATAAGTCATATTGCTACAATTATAGGCTTTTTCAAAAGTGCAAATATATTTCCACTCTGTTATTCATGGTAAAATGTAAATGTCATGAAAAATAATTGCCTTCTGTAACATAAATTTACTTTCTTCTTTCTATAATTTAGGGAAGGGCTAATTATTCTGACATTTAATCATAAACATGAATCATCTTAATTCCAGGGGTGTTTAAGATTCTTTTTATATGGATGGCCCTTTTGATATTAATTTAATTAGTCCTTTTCTTGGATGTTTTTGCTGAAATAGCCATATAGGTGAAATGCCTATTATGTTGTAAGCACTCCAGGGGCACCAAAAAATAAACACTCCATGGTTCTAAAACCCAAGAGCTCACAGTCAGGAAGACTGTGCAAGGAGCTTTATCAGAAAAATAAACTTTATTCATTGGGAGCTACAGGGAGTGAATAATTCTAACAATGTGATTATAGTAGCAGAGGCTAGCCCAGGTAAGGCCAGGATTGGTTATTGTGGCAGTTTGTTACTATTTATGAATTCCAAAAAGATATATAAACTATGTTTGTAAACTGGTCTGTTCCTCTGAGTGTGATACCGTGTGATTGCATTAAATTCAAAGGTTACATTTACTTGATTACCTAATTAA
>JAQZBX010050849.1:0-19539 GCA_029593785.1 Cabassous unicinctus | reverse complement strand
ATTTATTTATTTATTTACCCCCCCCCCTTGCTGCTTGTGCTTGCTGTGTCCATTCGCTGTGTGATTTTTCCGTGTCTGCTCATCTCCCCCTTGCTGTGAGGTCCTGCTGCATCAGCCCACCGCGCTGCGCGGGCCAGCCGGCCTGCCCTCACAAGGAGGCCCCGGGAAGCGAACCCCGGGCCTCCCATATGGTAAACGGGAGCTCTATCCATTGAGCCACACCCGCTTCCCCAGCCACCCCTTCTATCCTCATCAGTAACCGGTCCTCTGCTGGGCTGCACACACATTAACTCAGCTCTCAGGAGACCTTGCGAGGTGGGTGCTGCTGTTCTGTTTTCAGAGGAGGAAACTGAGGCACAGAAAGGCTGGGCCCTTTGCCCAGGCTCCCGGTGGCTGCACTCAGCCTCTGCCTGGCGGCTGCCACCTCCCCCAACACCCCCAGCCCTGTCCCTCTGGCCTCCTGGCACCTGGGACAAGGCCTGAGGCAGCAGGTGTGTGAAGTAAGCCTTGCTTGAGAGGCACAAGCCACCAGCAGCCACCTGGCCAGGTGGAGCTAGAAAGGTGGGTCTCTGCTGGCGAGGCCACCTGGCAGAAAGGCCTGGGCAGCTCCTGGCCACCCAGATGAGCCTGGTTCTTTCACAGAGGGGGGCTGGCAGGGTGAGATCCCAGGAGAGAGGGATGGCGGGAGGGAGCAGGTAGGATGATGTCACGTAGCAGAATGCAGTGTGGGAGCCCTGTATGATGTTATGCACGTTTGTTTTTTAAGTTTGCAATGTTTACTGAGCACTTATAGTTTATGTATGTTCATGTATAAATGATATACTTCAATAAATTGTTTAAAAAAAAAAAGAATGCAGTGATGTCACGTGGCAGACTGGCGACATGGCCAAGTACTCAAGTGACATCTCAGGATGAGTGTGGGGGATGGTGCAGGCATGGCAGGTGTGTGTGTGTGTGATGTCACAGGGCCTGTGATGTCATATTCTCTAGAGTCCCCTATAGTGTGCTAAGTACTGCAAAGCAGGGCATGCAAAAGATGGGGCACAGTGGTCACAGTTTTCCTATTTGATATTCCCATACCTCCAGTGGGAAAAAAAAGGGCAGGCCTTGGGGACTTCCTTTTGCTTGCTTGATGTCTGATGTGGTTTTCATGCGCTTCGCCTGTGGGAGGCACCGTCATCTTTTTAGCGCTCAGGACTCCTGCCTTTGTCTCGTCAGCAGCTGTGGACGGGTCAGTAAAGGTCCACTGACAGCCGGGGGAGGGCGCTGGGCGGTGCCCGGAAGCCCTCCTGGGGCTGATAAGCTGGTGCTAGGGCAGGCAACAGGGAAACGACACGAGAGGGGAACGTGGGCCGATTGCTGGGCAGCGGGGAGGAGGAAGCCTTTCTTTAGCTGGAGGGTGGGGGGCTTCTGCAGCTGGGGTCTTCAGGCCAGAAGGCAGCTCTGCAAGACCCCAGGGGGGACGCGGTGCATTCCCAGGGTCAGAAGGGAGGTGCTGGGCAGCGAGGAGGGGAAGGGCCACCTGTGGGCTTTGGCCGGGAGGGGTCTGGGAGAACCTGGGGGGAATCACCTCAGCTGCTGTGGGAGTGGAGGGGTGTCTCCTGAGGTGTGATGTCACGGGGTGGCAGGTTCACCCTGCCCAAACCTGCATCCCTTCTGGGACCCCTGGCCCTGGGGCCTCTGTCCAGAGGCCTTTTCTCCTCTCTGACGCCGGCGCTACCCTGACCGTATCTAGTCCAAGCAAAGCCCGGAACCTCCCCTGGGAAGCCCTCCCTGATCCAGGATCTGAGCTGCCCTGACTCAGGCCCCCGCCCGGGGTGGGGCGGGCACAGGGGCCCGTCCTCCCCACCTCACCCCTTCAGGGGCTCGGGCCAGTCTTGCTGGTGAGGACTGGTGCTGATCGCTGAGCCCCTCACTCTCGCCCCCTAGTCTGCGGGCTCCTCTGCCCCGAGGGTTTGTCGCAGGGCCCGCTGGGGGTGCTGTGTGCTAAGGCCCCGGCGGGTGAGGGTCAGGCCTCCCACAACCTCGGTTTAAAGCAGACCTCAGGTGACCATTCTCTCCCTCTCCAGCTGTCAGGTCTTCTCACTTCACTTGGTTTACCTGTTTCCTCAGTTGCAAGACGGAGATATTCAGAGCAGGTGAGGCCAGGGAGGGTCGAATGAGATTCTGCTTTTTGAGCAGGGGCCTCCCTTCTCATGGAGTCCGGCCCTGTCGGGGAGGGGGGCGCGCAGGAGGCGGCGGCGGGCCCTGGCTTTCTGTGTGCTAGCCTAGCTCGTGGGGGAGGCTGGGACGGTGAGCGTCCCGAGTGACAAGGGCTCGCAGGCCACACGCTTCCTCAGCCGGCGTTGGCTCTCCATGCGGCCGCCTCCTGGGCCTCACCTCTCAAGCCGGTGAACTCAGAAGACAAGTGAGTTGACTGGCCCCTACCTCCCCTGGGTCCAGGCCCCCACGCATTGCTCCCCAGCACCGAGCTGCAGCCCCCTCCCTACTCTGGAGTCTGCTCTCCTCCCCGCAGCCCTTGCGCTGCGCCCCCAGGGCGAGCCTCAGCCCAATGTCTGCTTTGGCAGGAACCAGACACCAGGTGGCTCCCAGCTGGGCAGATGGAGGCGCCTCCTTTCTCTGTGCTCCCAAAAACTCCAGGAGCAAGAGTGGGGCTCTGAGGGACTGAGGGACGCCGTGTGGTCTGGCCAGGGATGGGGGGCTGGTGAGAGCTATCCTCAGGGTGCCTGCTCAATCAGCCAGCTAACTGGCTAGTCAGTCACTAACTCATCAGATCAGCTGCGGCTGATCAGACTCCAACAGCACCTGTCCCGGAGGAATGCGGCTGCCAGCACGGCTCTCCAGGGACACTGTGGTCAGCCACAGTGAAGGGAAGCTCTGTGCAACTTCTCAGCAAGCCCTGGGGGACCCGAGGCCCCAGCGCCTGCCAGCGGCCTGCGAGCGCTGACCTCAGGCTGGCCAGGAGCCCAGCCACTCGGGCCTCACCCCGGCGGCCAGAGGCAAGCGGGGAGAAGGTTCAGATAGAATTCGGGGAGCACGTGGAGGAGCTGAAAAGGGTGGGACGTCTGGCTGCACCTCAGATGGACGAGGCCGGGCCCGTGGCTGGTTCGGAGGAGGCCACACTGGGGCGGGGGGCCTTACAGAAAGGGGGGCTTAGACACTGTTGTGGAATGAATTGCATCCCCAAAAAGATAAGTTGACATCCCACTTCCCAGTACCTCAGAAAGTGACTGTATTTGAAGACACGGTGGTCACAGATGGAATTCGGCAAATCAAGATGAGGCCACACTGGGCCCTAACCCAACGTGGCTGTTGTCTTCGTAAGAAGAGATGTGGGCACAGACCAAGTCGAGAGGGAGGCGAGTGCGCCTGCCCGCCCGGCACACGCGCACCAGGGTCCAGCAGAGGGCGGCCCCGTCTTCCCGCGGGGTTCCCGAGGGAGGCACGCGGCTCGGGCACTTTGTCCTGGCAGCCGTGGGCTCTGCCCCGCTTTGTTGGCCTGCCGACGGCATCCGACTGCCGCCCCACCTTTGGCAGTTGTGAACATTCGCGTGCGAGTATTTGCTTGAACACCTGTGTTCAGTGCTTCGGGCTCACACCTAGGAGTGGAATCGCCAGGTCCTATGGTAGCAACTCTTTTCCACAGCGGCCGCACCGTTTTATACTCCCACCAACACCGAATGCAGGGGGTCCAGTTTCTCCACATCCACACCAGAACACTTGATTTTTTTTTGTTTTGCAGCCATCCTAGTGGGTGTGAGGTGGTTTCCATTTCCTGGTGATGGTGACCATTTCTCCATCTTTGAAGAAATGCCTATTCAAGTCTGTTGCCCATTTTAAAATTGGGTTGCTTGTCTTGTTGAGTTGTAAGCACTCTTTATATATTCTGGGTACTACCAAACCCTTATCAGATACATGATTTGCAAATATTTTTCCCCATTCTGTGGGCTGTCTTCTCACTTTCTTTATAATGCCCATAAGTTCATTTTGTAGAAAATGAAAGATACATCTCTTCATAAAAAAGGAACTGAACAAATACTGTCCTAGATCAATGCTGCTTCTCTCTAGGGAGTTTGGATTGTCACTCTTTCATGTTGCGCCTGAACTGAAGGCAGCAATGCCTTATGAGTTTATGCAATTTGCTAATGGGTCAATGCAAAGTGCAAGCTTCCAGGCACGCACTCCTGGTGCAACGATTTCTGTGCTGGACATCCAGGGGGTTTCTGAAGCCAGGTGGGGTGGGGGCTGCCCCAGTCCCGGGGGCTGCTGTCGAGTGCCGGGCTGCCACCGTCATTCTGTTTTGTTTTTGCCTCCACTCCCGGGCATGGCTTGGGAAAAGGAAACTGAAACTGAAGCTGAAGGCAGCCTCCCACCCGACTCCACCCCTGGTGTGACGTGAGCTTTCCAGACTCTTCAAAAGGCCAAGCACCGGGCAGCAGGGACAGAGAGCTGGGGGAGCAACGGAGTACAGTGTCTGTGGGGACTTACCGGAGCCATCGCCATGGTGAGGCCACGGGAGAGGAAGGGGCAGGGTGGGCTTGGGACCAGCCGCCTCTCCCCACTCTGCCCCCAGGGGCAAGCACCCACTGTGAACAGGGATGGGGGCCTCAGGGCAGCTCAGCACTTCTCACACCAGAGAAGAGGGGCAGGGCTCCCTCTGAAGTTGGGGTCTGTCTGGTGCAACCCTGAGCTCCCTTGGGGGACAGAGCTGGGTCTCTGGGGGAGCGACATGGGGGCTTGCCCTTTGAGAAATGCTCCCCTCTGTGCCTCAAGTGCCTGGGGTCCCTCTCCTGATGGAGGGGTACAGGGTCCGCGGGGCTCGGGAACTGGTCGGGTGGCCAGTGCCGGAAACACAGCAAGACCTTGGTGGGTGCGGGGTCTCTGAGCCCTGCGATGCCCCCGCAGGGCTGGGACCTGAAGGTGAAGATGCTGGACGGCAAGGAGTTCCTGGTGACCCTGAGCGGCTCCACACTGGTGTCAGAGCTGAGACAGCAGATCGCCCAGAAGACGGGCGTGCCTGCCTTCCAGCAGCGTCTGGCGGTCCACCCGGCCGGTGGGCTGCTGCAGGACGGGCTGCCCCTCGCCAGGCAGGGCCTGGGCCCCGGCAGCATGCTCCTGCTGGTGGTGCAGAGCGGCGACGAGCCCCTGAGCATCCTGGTGAGGAGCAGCAGAGGCCACAGCAGAGCGTACGAGGTCTGGCTGACGCAGACCGTGGCCGAGCTCAAGCAGCAGGTGTGCAGACACGAGGGGGCCCAGGCGGACCTCTTCTGGCTGAGCTTCGAGGGGAGGCCCATGGAGGACCAGCGCCAGCTGGGGGAGTACGACCTCAAGCCCCAGTGCACCGTGTTCATGAACCTGCGTCTGCGGGGGGGGCGAGGGTGCAGGGCGGGGCGGGGGGCGCTGCGCTGAGGTGCCTGCCCTCCCCCAGGGCCTGGAGGAGAGCAGGTCCGATGCCAGTAATAAATGCCAATGCAGAGTGAAACGGTGGCCTCTCGCATCTGTGCTTGCCCTGTCCCCAGCATCCCGTCTGTCTGTCCCTGTGTCCCTTAGTCTGTCTGTTCCTGGCACGCTGCTGAGGTGGTTGGGGGAGGGGAGGAGAGAGGGAGGGGCCCAGGCTGGCTCGTGGTGACCAGGCCAGGCTGGCCAGTGTGACCCAGGTTAAGGCATAGGTCATCACGGTCAGAGCCCAATGGGATCAAAACCATGACCCTCCCCCCTCTGGAGAAACCGAAGTAAGACGTGCCTCCCACACACCCTTTGGAAAATTCTCTTCCAGAGAAAGAAAATGTCTGCTGGGCCGGTCCAGGCCAGGTGGGAGTCGTCCCCAGCCCCTCACAGCTGGCCCCTCTGGCACACCTGCATCAAGTCAGCGCAGGGGGGGTGCCCGGCCAGAGAGAGGGGCCTGTTTGTGTGGGTTGTGAAGAGAGCGGGGGGGCCTCTTGCCAGCCTGCCCTGTGCCTCCTGCTCCGTCCAGGAGGGGGTCTACACAGGGTTGTGACCACGCACTCTGACACTGAGCTGAGCTCGGCTGAGCCGCTGAATGGAGCTGGGTGCCAACAAGGGAGCCCCCACCCCCAACAGGGGCACTTAGTGGAGAGGCCATGGTCAGCAGGCGAGGGGCCACCAGAATGGGGGCTCCCGAACTCTATGTGGGAGAACTTGTCCCAGATGGGAAGCCCCAAGGTGCATACAGGGGAGCCTTCCCAGATGGGGTGGCACCTTATTTGGCACATCTACAGCCCTTCCTCACAGGATGCTGGGTTCTCGTCCTCTCCTTCTGTACCAGTTTCCCAAATGGGTCCCAGGGTAGCCAGGCTGGGTCAGCCTTTGACTCAGGAGAGGCGAGGGGACAGATGTGCACCGTTCTGAGACAGAGTCCATGGCCCTGGGAAGCACTCAGACCACAGCTCTTCCAGGGGGATTTGGCTGGAGACCCAGAAACCCCCGTTCTAGTCTGTAGGTGGGGGGGTCCATAGCTGGGCTGGGGGACCCCCAGGTCTAGGTGTGTTGTGACCACTCCTTGTAGACATGTGGATGTGTTTGTCTGTGTGTGGGGGGTTTCCAGGGCCCCCATCCCACCCTGTTGGCCCAAACCTGTGCTAGGTGGAAGCACTGGTCCAAGTGGGTGCCCAGACTCCTTGCACCACCCTCTCCTCCCCGCCCCTCACCCCTTTCCCTGCCGGCCCCGGGCGGCAGGCAGGCAGGGAGGGGGGGGCGTGTTCCAAAGGTGCTCATCTGCCACTCACCCTACTCAGTCTCTGGTTTGGAGAGCTGTGGCTGGCTTGGGGTGCAGGCGGCATGGCAGACTCAGCCCCAGGGAACAGAGAGGGTCTCTCTGCCCCCACTCCCATCTTCAGCTAGGCCAGGGTCTAACTTGGGCTCTCTGGGCCTCAGTTTACCCACCCCTAGCCTGGCCAAACAGGAGAAGCGCCTGTCTGGGAGCTAGGGAGGGGCGTGGCCGGCTGGCCCGGGCAGGGCCAGAATCGCAGCCGCAGGACGGCAGGAGGCGCCATCCATCCTGCGGTGGGGCCCGGGCGCACCGAGAGGCGGGAGGCGGCCGGGCCCGAGCCGGGTCCGACCAATCTCCGCAGACCCCGCCCGCATTAGTCTTGCCCAGCCCAGAGCCGCCTCCTGGCACAGGCGGACTGGCCGGCGGAGGAGGGGTGTCTTGGCCGAGGCTCCTTACCCTGTTCCGGCGAGAGGGATCTGGGGTCCCCCGATTAGGTTCCTCCGGCGTGGGGAGGGTGCTGCCCCGCAGAGCTCGGAGGGGATCCGGCAGCACCCCACCCCACCCCCGCGGCCAGGCAGTCCTGGCCGCTCCCAGCCCCAGCGCCACCTCGGGCTCCTTGGAAGTCTGGTCACGTCGCCTCCAGATTATGCATTAACCCGATTTCAGCCGCATTTCCTGGAGAGGGGGGTCCGGGAGTGGGAGGGGCGTCGGTCCGCGGAGAAGTGCCGCAGCCGATCGAACGTGTCCAGCCCGCCCCCCCTGCATCCCCCGCCTCCGGCCCGCTGCCGCAGCCCTTGCGCTTTGTTCGCGGCCAGCGCGGGTCGGAGGACGCGGGGCGGACCGAAGGCGGGCCGGGGGCGGGGCTGCCCGGGGTCCCGCCCCCGTCCCCGCCCCCCGCCCCCCGCGCCTCTGAGCTCCCGCCGCCTCCCCGAGCTGCGTCCGGTCCAGTTCAGTCCCGTCCCCAGTGCGGCCCGGTCCCGCGCGCTCCGCCGTCCTCTGCCCCTGCCCCGCGGCCGCGCCATGGCGAGCCTGCGGCTGTCCGGCTTGGGCCTCTCCGGCCCGGCCCTGCTGCGGCCGCTGCTGCTGTTCTTGGTGGCCGCGCGAGCCCTGCCCGGCGCCGACGGGACGTGCCCCGAACGGGCGCTCGAGCGGCGGGAGGAGGAAGCGAACGTGGTGCTCACCGGCACGGTGGAGGAGATTCTCAACGTGGACCCGGTGCAGCACACCTACTCGTGCAAGGTGGGCCCCCGGGACCCCGACCACCCCCCACCCCCCAGCGGATTCCTGGCTCACCAGACCCCCTTCGAACCCCGGGCTGGGAGCCTTGTCGCCTCGCCATCCGGCCCCCTGCCCGAGGCCCTTCTCTCGGCCGCCCCGCTGGGACCCCCGCCCTCAGGTCGTGGGAACGAGCCTGGACACTCCGCAGCCTCCGCTCGGCTCCCTTGGCGACCGCCGAACCCCCGGGTGGGGCGCCGAGTCCTGGAAAGAACCCGAGCGCCGAAGGGAAAGTTCCCGCGGTGCCACTGCGGGCGCTTCCGCCCTGGTGCCCATACCCGGGAGCCCTATGGGAAACAAGTGCAACTGCCCCCGCCCCATGTATGGCCACCGCACACCCCCCCACCCCCAGCCTGAGAAAGGAAATGAGGATGAGGGAGGTGATACTCCTGGCCTGCGCTGGGGGAGGTCCAGCCCCTCCCCAGAGGCCTTTACCAGGGGAGAGAGGGTGGGCAGGAGAGAGGGGTGCATGGCTCCTGCCCTAGGACCAACCCAAGGAGGTCTGGTGGGGAGGCTGTGCTGCAGAGAGGTGTTGGGGCCCATCCTGAGCCACCTAGGCCGGCTGGGGGGGGGACGGACTTACGGACGGACAGGGCCAGGTGCCTGCTACCCTTCCTCAGAGAGCAGGGTCCCCTGGCCGCGGGCAGGGGGAGTTTGCCCTGCCTCTCCCTCAGCAGGCACTGGGGATCCGGGCTTGGGTATGGTGGTTCTCCCCCCACAATCTCCCCAAGGGAGGGCTCTGGGGACCCAGGCCCTCCCCTCCCCCTTCTCCCCGCTCTGGCCCTCAAAACCACCTCCCGGACCAGAAATCGGATCATTCCTCCTCCATGGAGATTGGCCTGTATGGGCTACAGCTGGGACCCCTGCAGGCCCCTCCCCTCCAGACCCACCAGGGCACTTTGCCAGGTCCCTGCAGGATTTTCCCGACTTCCTCCCCGCGGCTCCTGGGTGTGGCTGGGGTGGGGGGAGGAGATGAAAGCCACCGGCCCCTCCCCTGCCTGGGTAATCCAAGGCCTACTGTGTGTCTGGGGGAGGTGGGGGGAGCAGAGAGGCTCTGCCTGGGAGACCAAAGAGTGGAGGGGGTCCCTGCAGATGCTGGAGGCCCGAGGCTCCCAGCAGGGCCCTGGGCAGGTGGACCCAGAAGCCCAGGCTGGGCTCAGGCCCTGCCTCCTCCAGCTGCCCTCCAGAGCTCCTGAGGAAAGGGCTTTCTTCTCCGGGAGTGGTGGACCATGTCCCGCGTGTGCCTGTTCTTGGGAGGGGGCCATTGGGGTACCACGTAGATGTCCCCTGGGCATGCTGGGCCTTTTGTCAGAGCAGGTGCCCTCAGGGCCCGCAGAATGAGAAGGTGGAGGGTGGGGCGCCCTGCTCTGTCCAGACTTGATTCTGTGCTTCGTAGGCTGCCTTGGCTGCCAGAGCCCAGGAGGAGGGGCTTCCACCTCCTACGGGGTGGTGTAGCCCACCCATGGGGCTGCCAGGAGCCAAGCAAGGCCCACCCAGAGCCCATGGCCTTGAAACCCCCTCCATGCTCACTGCTCTGGCTTTGTCTTCTGGGGACCCCGTGTGGGGGTGGGCAGATGGGGAGAGGAGGACGGGGCTTGGAAGCAGATGCCCCAGGTCCCAAGTCCAGCTTGAGTTCAGGTGGGCAATATTGGAGTCCGGGGTTAGACCCGGGAGGTGGGAGCAGCCTCTTGTGGGAGGGAGAGTGTTCATGGGTGGCATGAGCATGATGGGACACGTGTGGGCAGCAGCTCTGGCTTCTCTACAGCTTCTCTCTGGGGTGGGGGCACTGGGCCCTGAATTGCCTCGGGCTCATGAGTGCATCCAGCCTGAACAACCTAAGGGCAGCCAGGGAAGGGCCCCAACCCCCAATCTGGTCTTTGCCTCTGGCTCTGTAGCTCCCTCTTCCTCCAGGTCAGTGACACCTGCCTCTCCCCCATACCCACCCCAGGTTCGGGTCTGGCGGTACCTGAAGGGCAAAGACGTGGTGGCCCAGGAGAGCCTGCTGGACGGCGGCAACAAGGTGGTGATAGGTGGCTTCGGAGACCCTCTCATCTGTGACAACCAGGTGTCCACTGGGGACACCAGAATCTTCTTTGTGAACCCTGCACCTCCATACTTGTGGCCAGCCCACAAGAATGAGTTAATGCTCAACTCCAGCCTCATGCGGATCACCCTGCGGAACCTGGAGGAGGTAGAGCACTGTGTGGAAGGTGAGGGGGTCCCCAGGACCAGACAGAAAGGGGGTGGTGGCAGGCTGTGGCAGAGGAAGACCCCTGCTGGCTGAAGCACGTGGTATTTTGCGGTCTGACTTGGCCCCTCACTCTTTCTCTGGCGGTCTGCGCCCCGCCAGCCCCCATCTTGCACCTTGGAGCAGAAGCAAGTCCCAGCCCTGCAAAAGGTCCCCTCTGTCCACCCCACCCCCACCCCAGCTCTGCCCACCCACTTTGGAGGGCCTGTGGGACCAGGTGAATGAGCACCCGCTGTTTATGTTCCTGTGTAAGCCCATGTGGAAAGCAAACCCTGCTGGGGGAGCAGGCAGAGGCATAGAGGGAGGCTGCCCTAGTACTTCTCCCAGGAGAGCTGTTGCTTCTGGGAAGGGGGTGGGTGGGGTGGGATCCCTAATTGAGATGAAGGGCTCCTTCTTATTGTCCCCACCTGTATTCTGAATGGCCCCAGAGCACCCCACTCCCCCAGTCAGCCTCTGGGAGGTAGGGGGATCACATGACCAGCCCCCTACCCACCCAGGGCAGTCCCAGTTGGGGGCTGAGACCCTTGGCTGGAGAATGAGGATGTAGGAATTGCTTGTCGTCCCCACATTCTGTCTGTCTCCCACATCTGCCTGGGGAGGGATGTATCCAAGGTGGAGGGGGCGGTCGGGCAAGCAAGCTTCCTCCCAGGGCAGTGGGGAGGGTCTGCAACTTCCTGTCCCTCTGATCTGCTCTGTGGCCAGCAGGGAAGTGCTTCCTCCTACCTAAGTCACTGCTGGGACTCTGGCCTTTGTGGGTCCCTGATGTTGATTCATGGACATGCCTGGGAACTGTGCAAGGGGCCCTGGAACTTACCTGCCTGAGTCCTGCTGCCTCCTGGGGTTCCAGGTCCCCTTCCGAGTCTCAGCTGTGGGGCCCCACCTAAACCTCTCACCAGGGGGCACTGGAGACCCTGACCCTGCTCAGGAAGCCTGTGGTTGGTGGGCATGCAGGCAGCAGCCTGGCCAGGGGTGGGTGGAAGAGATGGGGCGGCGTGGGGACAGGACAGGCTGTGAGACATGATGCTCGGTTCTGGGAATGAGGAGGTTGTTGGGGGGGTGCTGGACCCTGGGCAAGGGCGTCCTTACTGGGGAGTGGTCCCAGAAGGGGCAGGAGGAGGGTCTAGCCATTAACTGTCCTGCTGGTGGGTCTGGCCTGAGGGGTCTGTAACTGAGTAACTGAGTGCTTGGCTGTGGGGTCAGAGGGCACGTGGCGCGAGGTTCAGTTTGCTGCGCTGTAAATCACCTGGTGGCCAGGCTGAGGGTCTGCTGGAAGGGAGGGGCCCACAGTGAGTGCTGGCCCTCCTTGTCCCAGCAGCTGAAGCTTGGGGGCCAGTCTAGGACCCCTGTGCTCTGTGGGGCCCACTGGCCTCCAAGCACTGGGGAGGGGCTGAGGCTGCTGGACCCTCCTGGGAGGGGGCTGGCCAGGAAGGGGGTTGCCCTGAGCCAAACCTTGAAGGGTCAGGGAGAAGGTTAGCGTTAGGGTTAGGTTAGGGCTATGGAGCCACGTGATTGTGGTGGTGACTTTCCTGCGGGTTATGGAGCCTCCAGCACGGGCCGGGACCCAGGATAGACCACAAGTGGGCAGCGGAGCCTTGGACACTGGGTCCCTGGTGGCCATGGGCCCCATGGGCCCCGTGGTCAGGGAGTTGGCCCTTGGAGCTGGGGTGGGTCTGGAGGGGATAATGGCCTGTATCTGGCCGGGTGGCAGAGGGTGAGGACAGGCCCAGTGAGGAGGCGATGGGATGGGGTGCACCCAGCCAACCCCTCCTCCTCTGACTTGACCCCTTTCTCCTCCCAGGGACCCCAAGGCACAGGGTAAAGTCTGCGCTGCCCAGCTCTGTGGAGGTTATGCACCCCCAGACTGCTCCCACCAGCATGGAGCATCCCCCAGGGCAAGGCGGGGAGAAGCCCCAAATGGAACCCCTGGAGCGCAGTGGGCACAGCTGGGTCATCTGTCTCTGGCTGAGCAGCCACCCCGAGGCCACTGTGCTCGGGTGGGCCCCTCCCTCAGGGTCCCAGGGCCCAGATCTGTAACATGGGCTTGTCCTGCTGCTTGCCAGAGGGCCAAGGAGCATCTGCAGAATCTGCCTCAGGGTCACTTGGTGGGCAGGCTGGAGTCCCGGGGAGGGGGCTCCCTGGGAAAGGGGCTCCTTCAGGAGGGGGGATGGAGGAACCTGGGGGAAGGTGGCTGTGCCACCCCCTCCCCTTCCCTGCCCCAGCTCCCAGCCCCCAGAGGCTCCTCCCTGAGCTGGGTTCCACATTCCAGGCATAACTGAGACAGGTACAGCTCCTCCCTATGCAGCCACCTGTGGGTGGGGAGAGGCGGGGAGGTGGCCTGCTCACCAGGGTGCCTCTTCAGGAAGGAGACCCCCACCCCTGCTTTGTTCGGGGACCTGCGGGGGTGGGGGGGTGTCCAGCAGGCATCTCCTCCAGCCGGGACCACCTTGTCCTCTGGGTACTGCCCACACTCCTCGCCTCTCACCACCCTCCCCACCCCCGCCTCACAGAGGCCCGTGGGGGGAGGTGGCCTGTGAATCCTCCAGGAGGGCTGCTGACCTCTCCCCACGAGGGGCCAGGAGCAGAGAAAGGAAGTGTTGTTTGCCTCTGCTGGGCCTGGCACTGGGGCTGGGCCAGGGGCCAGCATTGACCGAGTGTGCCCAGCCCTGCCCGGCCCTGCAGCCGGGGTTCCTGGTGGCCACGCTCCCCAGCCCGGCGGGCCTGGTTCCGGCCCGGAGCGCCCTCCCTCGGCCTGCAGGGCAGTCGGCTCAGGCTGGAGGCAGCACTCCCTGTGGCCAGGCCCCACTGGGCCTCCACGTGCAGGGCAGCTCCAGGCTGCCTCCCCAGGGATGGGGCTGGGCATTTAGCTTCTGTCCCTTGAGGGCCCATGAGTCCCTCCTGCACCCTCCCTGGGCAGGTGGACCCTGCAAGGAGGCAGGTCTGGCTCGAGGTTCGCCTGGCCTGGAATCCCTCCAGAGGCCGGGAGCATGGGGCGTCTGCCCAGATGGGGAGTGGCCTGGGCCATCTTCTCCCCACCTGGTGATCAGGGTGGGGAGTCAGTCGGGGACGGGGCTTCCAGCAAACACGATCAGACATGTTGGCGCCTCGACTTCACCTGCGCTTGTAAGGGCAGGGAGTTCATGGGGGTAGCGGAGGGTTTTGCCGACCAAAGTCTCCTGAGCTCCCTTGCAGTCTGAAACTGAAGGCCGTGCAATGGTGGCAGGGGGTCCTGGTCTGCCCCCCGGGTGGCCTCCCTCTAGGCAGGGAAACCGAGGGCAGGGCTGCTGCTGGGAGTGGACTCCACCCACTCACCTGTCAGAGCCGCGGCCTCCAGTGGAAAATGGAGAGAATTGTTTTTAAACTGTCCTCCCCTTTCTGTCTACACTGGCCTCACCCAGAGGAACTGGGCAGAGTGGGTACTGACGGCCCCTGCCCGGGCCCCCCATATCCTCCCCAACAGTCATGGTGAGTGCTGGGTGCTGTGCTGTGCAGATGAGGAAATGGAGATTTCCAGGAAGGTGCCATGCAGGCGGGGTCCCTGGTCAGGTCTGGGGTCCCCCCCCCTCACAGATTTGGAGAGAAGAATACCAGGACTGCAGAGGGTGGGCTCAGGCTTCAGGGCCACGGGGGTCCAGCCAGAGGTCAGCCCTGTGCTGCCAGGCCAGCACCCCCAGCGGCCGCCTGGGGCTTTGCTTCCTTCCTGAAGGGTTAACCCGTCCACCAGCCCGTGAGAACCGAAGCCAGCGCCGCAGGAGGGCGGGAAAACAGCTGCAGAAGCCTTTCTCCTCCGTCCCCTCCTTTGCCTCCACCTGTGTGATCCAGGGCCAGCTGCCCACATCACAGGCTGTTGGGCTCCCCCCTGCCCCCACCAGGAGCTGCTCTTCTGATAATGGGCATGACAGGGAGGGACCCCACAGAAACAGCCGCTAGGCCTGGGTGGGTGGGAGCGGGCTCCCTGCCCCCGACCCTGCCCCAGCACCCCCAGCCTTGGGAGCGGTAGTCACAGGGAGGTGCTAGCACTGACGCTGGGAGGGGCTGGGCGGGGGGCTGCCAGGCACCATGGCCACAGTAGCCCACCTGCCCAGTAGCCCTCCACAGCCCCAGGAAGCGGGTGGCATAGGCTTCACCCACGGGAAAAGCAAACAGTCCTCTGGTGTATGCTTCTCACCCGAGGGGAGGGGGTATCCCCCCACCTCTGCCCTGGAGGGGTCCACCCAGGGGCTCAGAGTCAGTAGGCAAGATTGCTCCAGGCCTTGTGGGGTCAGTGGGCAGGGAGATCCTGAGAGCCTCTGAGGAAGGCCCCTGACAGGGCTGCCAGCAGCTGGACCTGGGAAGGGAGACCGTGCAGTGGAGGCTGGGGGAGGAGGGAGCAGCTGTGTACAGCTGAGTGTCCTACATGGATGCCTGTGTGTGTGAGCACACACCTCTGTACATACATCCTGTGCACACAAGTGAATGCCTGCACTCGTGAGCGTGTGCTCCTGGCATGTGTGTGCCGGCATGTGCCTGTGTGAGCGTGTGCTCCTGGGCATGTGTGTGCTGGCATGTGCCTGTGTGAGCATGTGCCCCTGGGCATGTGTGTGCCGGCATGTGTCTGTGTGAGTGTGTGCCTGTGTGTGAGCGTGCGCTCCTGGGCATGTGTGTGCCAGCGTGTGCTCCTGGGCATGTGTGTGCCAGCGTGTCTGTGTGCATGAGCATATGTGTTTGAGTGTGTGCCTAGACTGGGCTCAGGCCTGCTCTGCGGCCCCCACTCTCGTGCACAGGCACGTGCGGGCATCTGCCCGCTGTGGATTGTCCATCCTGCTGCGCTGGCCCTGGTGAAGGGCAGACACGTGCAGGTGCAGGGCCCTTGTCTGAGGTGACTGTGGGTGGCAGTTTCTCAATGTTGGTGACGAAAGCACATGCGGGGGGGGTGCTACCCGGGGATAGGCAGCTTCTGGAGGGTCCATCAGGTGGCAGGGCCCCACCTGTGGTGGCCGGACAGGACCAGAGTGGCTGGGTCTGGTGCTGCCTGTGGCGGCCTGAGCCATCCTACCCCCCGACACACCAGCACCCTCCTCAGGTCACCCGTGTGCCAGGCACTGGGCGGCAGGAAGGAGCACTGTCCTCCCCGCACAGGTGCGCCGCTGCTCTTCCTCGATGGGAGGTTGGGGTGCGTTGGGGTGCGCCGGCCCGCAACTCTTCGTCTCCCACTTGTCCCCTCGCTGGCTCTGCAGTGGGAGGCTGCTGCCGCCACCTGCATGGGACTGCACAGAAGCCGCAGGAAGCAATCTTGCGCTGAGCTTGAAGGGGCGGAGGTGAGGGGGGAGGGCACACTGGGGGCCGTGGCAGGTGGGTGCGGGGAGCAGCTAGTGTTCCACTTGGTCTGGGTGAGTGTGGGAGGAAGCTGCTGGGAGAGTCTGCAAGCGCCATGGGCGGTCCCGCTGGCTGGGAGACCTCTGCTGGCCGTGGCCTCACCTGCCAGGCCCCCTGGCGGCCGCTAGGAGGCGCCTGTCTGCCCTGCCTGTGCCCTTGCATCTGCTCCCAGGCTCCTCCGGCTCTCCTAGTCTCTGAGAGCTCTGCTCCTCGCCACTCCCGTTTATCCTCTATGGAACCGCCGCCTACCCACAGGCCTTGCTGGGCTGGCCGTCCCTGTCCTCCTGACTCATGGGGCATTGACCATGTTGGGGCCACACCCTGGGCTCCCCAGGCTCCCCCTTTCCCCCTAGAGATGGGCAGGGCTCAGCTGAAAGGGCAGGCTGGAGTGGCCACGGAGGGGGCAGAGGGCACCTCCCCTGTCCCCGCCTTCTCCAGGTGCCCTCTCGTGGCTGCAGCCCGCCTCCTGCCAGGTGTCCCGGCCCTGGGCACCTGCGATCCCTCCACCCTCCTGCTGCTTTCTGGGCTTCACCTCCCTGCCTTCCCGTCACCTGCAGCTGGCTGAGCCACTCCCACCTTGGGACCCCTGCCTGAGGCTTTTTTCCCTGCTCTGTGCCACCAGCCCCCTCGCCCCTCCCATCATCCCGCCGGCATCAGCTCTCAGACCCTCCTCTCCAGCCTGTCGGGGCTTTGTGTGAAACTGCGGGAATGTAACTAGACTGGGACGTCCCTGAGTGGAAGAGGGCATCCTCTGGGTCACCTCTACGGCACCAAGCCCGGCTGGTGGGCGGGGCCGGCCATGCTGTCCAGGGAGGGAGGCGTCCGGGCCTGAGGACGCTGGCTGGCTGCCCTCTGAGCCAGCTTTGCTGAGCCCCTTCCCACAGAGCATGTTTGGTTGCTCAGCTCCCCAGAGCCCCTTGTCCCGGCCACCCCAACAAGTGGCAGATTCAACCAGGTCGGCCCTAGGGTCCAGGTGGACAGCACACACAGCCACAGTGGCCTCACCTAGGACAATGGGCGATCGTGGGGCTTTGGCCCGGTGGGGGGCGCACCCCAAACCAGCCTTAGCAGCTGGCCACGCCCAGCAGGGCTGTGCTGCTGTGAAGTTCCTTTTGTCTGCCCAAGGCCACTGGGGGCGATGGGGGAGGGGACAGCCGCAGCCTGAGACCGGTCCAGGGGGCCGCCGGGCTGCGGGGGGGGGGGGGGGGGGGGGGGGGGGGGGGGGGGGGGGGGGGGGGGGGGTTGCTCTGCCCGGGGCAGCCTGACACCTGTGGCTGGGCCGCTGCCGCAGCTTCGGCTTTCCCAAGGAGGTCTCAGTGGGGAGGGGTGCAGACGGACAGGCGGTCGGCCAGTGTGTGTGCCCCTGCGTGGGGTGTGCGTGCGCGGGGAGGGGAGGGAGCGGCCCCCCCTCTGGACTCCCTGCTGGGCAACTCAAAGCATCCAGCCCCACCCCCACTCATCCTTTCAGAGGGAGCCGGGCCCCGCCCCCCGGGAGGGGGGAAGGGAGGGCGACCATCTTTAGAGAGAGGGGCAGGGGCGCCCAGGGGGCTGGCCTGGCCCTCCCCTCTCAGGCCCCACCCCCGCCTTCCTTTTCTAGGCCAGGAAGTACCTGGAGCAGCCTGTGTGTGCCCGCAGGCGAGCGAGTGCGCTGTGCGCAGTCGCGTGAGCCCAGAGATGGGAGGCTCTGTGGGTTGCTGGGGCTGGAGCTTGCGGGGGCTGCTCAGAGCTGAATGAATTCGAGTCTGGAGAGCCCAAAATAGCTCCCCTCCCCAGGCTTGGCCTGGGGCCTCAATGGGCCTTTGTCTGATGTGTCTGGCCCCTGCCGGGGGCGGGGGACAGGGGGCGGGGGACAGGGGGCGGGGTGTGGGGCTTGGGCATAGACCGGGGCTGGGCGGGGCTTCCGCTACCCCAGGGCTCCGGTCATGCCATGCCTGCGCCCCCCACCCAGCCCTTTGGCTGGCCAGTCCCAGGGTCTCTGCATGTTGGAGGCTGTCCCCTTGGAGACCCTCACGGGCCCAAGACTGCTGCACATCTGCCTCCCCACCCCGTCGTTCTGTAGTTTCCTCCACTGCCTCTCTGTGGCACCCACTCCACCAGGACGGGATGGTGGGCACAGTCCTGGGGGCTTTAGGGGGCACCCCTTTCCCCTTATCAGTCCCCGTGAGCCCCGGGCCAAGATTAAAAGCCAGACTCTGCCCTGGGGGTCCATGGCCAGGGGTGGGTTGGCACTCATTGTCCAGGGTAGGAAGGAGGGGCACCCATAGTCCGGTGTTCGCCCTGGAAGCTGCGGGCAGTGCCAAGGTCCAGTGGGCATGAGGGGGTCTCTGGGTGGTCTGAGGGGTGTCTTGCTCAGGGTTTCGTGCTGTGGTGTGGCCTGGGCACAGCGTGCTGTTTATTTTGTTTTTTTTGAAGGGTTTCTTTAGAACAATGGGCTCCTGGCACGTGGGGTCCAGCTAGGGGCTATGACTGGGATTGTGGGTGCAGAGGTGGCCACCGTGGGGGAAAGACTGTGGAGGGGGCGGATGATCCAGGAAGAGCCACCACAGGACCTGGGCAGAGGACCCCCGAAAGTCTTTCTCAGGATGGACTGGGCTGAGGGGGGGTTATACGAGTGGCCCCGGGACCTTGGCCCTGGGGCGGTCAGTGTCCCTGGGGCAGCGCTGATGGCCACAGCAGTTTGGCTGAAGCAGGAACTGCTGGCAACAAGTGCTGACACTCCCTGGAGCCTCACTTCAGAGTGAGCGTGCCTGGGTGAGTGACCGTGTGTACACGTGTGGCTGTAAGTGAACATCAGTGTGCATGCAAGTGCATAGGTGCAAGGCTGTGTGAGGGTGAGTGTGCGAATGTCTGTATAAGTGGGAGAGAGTGAGCTTATGGGTCGTGCGAGTAAATGTGTGCATGTGTGTGACTGGGTGGCAGGTGGGGGGACGGGGGCACTGAGTGTTTACAGCCGGGTTGGGGGAGTGACGGGCAGGTGGGAGAAGAGTGCAGGGGTATGTGACCTGTCCAGGTGGGAGCTGTCTTGCTGTGGGCAGCCGTGGACGCTTGGAGGTCCTCCCGGAAGCGGAGGGTGGCGGAAGGTGGGGCCAGCGGAGCAGGGCAGGAAGCGGTCAGTCACAAACGGGGGCCTCGGGCTTTCAGAGTGGGGTGCCCAGGACGTGACTGGCGTGGGCGGTGGGACCGGGCGCGGGTAAGAGTGGGACCTGGGGGGTGGGGGTCCGGGCAGCGATGCTAAGCGGAGGCAGGGCTGGGGCAGGGCTGGGGGTGGGGGTATCCTCGCGTCCGCAGCCCGCCCCGAGCTGTGTTGTTCGAGGAGCTTAAGGCCTGAGTCTGGGCAGGGGCTGGGGGCAGGGGCGTCCACCTGGGGCTCCAGGTGGTGCCGGCCGCCTCCGCCCCGCGCGGTGACGTCACCGCGCCGCCTTTCCCAGGGCGGCCTCTGGGGGCGCTGCGGGACCGCGCCGGGAGCCCCGGGCAGTTTTTGCCTGAAGCTCATTTGCATGTTCCACCTGCCGCCTGGGAGGTGGGGGGCGCGGGTGGATTGAGGCAGTTGCTGTCAACCCCCTAAGGCAAGAGTGGGCTAGGCTGCTTGTGGCCAACAACCCCACCCCTCCATCCCAGGCCCCTTTAGTTACTGCTTTGACCCAGCCCATTCCCCATCTATTGTGTCCCTGCCCCCACCCCCACCCCACAGCCGTAAAAAGGGTGGGGCCGGCAGAAGCAGAGGCACTGGCAAGAGCACACATCGTGACACGGTAACAAGGCACACAGCACACGCAGACCGCTGCCCAGACTCAGACTCTCCCAGACCCGGCACCTCCACACCCCGGCTGGTTACAGACACTCCCAGACCTAGCAGGGAAGGGTGGGCGGGCTGAGGACCTGCCCCAGGGCTGCCTCCGCACCAGCCCCTCCCCACTGCCCCACCCTTACCCCA
>JAQZBX010050848.1:0-19541 GCA_029593785.1 Cabassous unicinctus | reverse complement strand
AAAAAAAAAAAAAAAAAAAGAAGCCTCTTTATACGTTTTGCTTGTTTTTCAAGAGGTGCCAGGGATTGAACCTGGGACCTCTTACATGGGAGCAGCTATACCTGCTCCCTTCTTTATAAGTTTCTTTGTGGCTATGACCTACAACCTCAGGGCCTTTAATTCTAACTTTGGAAAAGACCCATGTCCCAAAATAAAAGGGTTAATTAAAAATCATGTGGATGGCATGAAGAGAATGTTTCAGTGTCTTTTTGGAAAATAACTGGATGCTGTTAAACTGGTTGGATACCTGAATTGGTTGCTGGTTTTAATGGTACCTAAAGTGTCAGATTGATGGTACCTTGTCAGTATTCAATTCCTAGAAAGGAAGAGGACTAAATAGTACTCTATATAAAAGTGGACTGATGATTATAAAGGGGCAGAGCCTTGCATCCCTCTGCTGCCAACTGCATGTGACGGAATTTAGAACTGTAGAGCCAAGAATTCTAACTCTTAAGACCTCTGATTTCCAGTCATAAAGTAGTTCTTGCCACCACCAGAAAAACCACCAGATGGTGCTCTTAATCATCCTTTGTCATGGCACAACTCGTCCACACAGGATGCTTTACCTAGCCAAAATGTGAATTCTTTCAATCTTTAGGTCTAGCAAGGAATGGAATTACAGAACTCTCTTCAATATGCAGACAATTGGTGATCATTTCTTTAGTTTCAAAATTAATCCATTTTATATGTACCTGCCTTGTCATTCATAAACAAGGTTCTGAAACTTTAGTCTAGCCTCCTCACCCTTCCATTCAGTCTTTTATCAAGCTTTTGGTCTGCTTGCTCTTATGACTCCATGGACAATCTTTCTTCCCCTTCTCCCACCCCTGACAACTCTGCCTACCCTGTTTAGATGTTTTCCATATAATCCACATTCCCTACCTTACAGTTAAGATAACTGTCTGCCTAGGTCAAGTTTGTTTAAGGACTTA
Source organism: Cabassous unicinctus (assembly GCA_029593785.1). Classification (NCBI taxonomy): domain Eukaryota; kingdom Metazoa; phylum Chordata; class Mammalia; order Cingulata; family Chlamyphoridae; genus Cabassous; species Cabassous unicinctus. The sequence continues at coordinate 18,570 of JAQZBX010050848.1, read as the reverse complement.
TTCCCTCTGCATTTGATTTCAGGGTAGGTTTTATATTTTCATTCTAGGATAATTACTTACAGCCTGCTTAGCAGTCTTCATTTCCCCATACGAAACCCCAAATATCTGTGTATAGGTCAAGAAGGCAGAAATATTATATATACAAGTAACTCGTGTTTTTACCTGTAGATATTCTTTATTCTCTTAAAACTTAATAGATTTCCAATTTGGAAGATACTTTTTGTTACTATAATCACAGTTTATAGAGCATGTGTTATTTTTTTGTTTTCTATTTCACCTAAATTAATCCAGACTGATCTTCTTCCTAGGCAGGTTGATAATAGCAAAGTTTTGCTATATTGCTATAGTAAACCTTCTCAATAAAAGCAGGGCACCTCCCTCTCTAGTCATTTAGAGTATTTTTAAAACTTGGAACCATTTCTTACTATCAAGTTCAGTATTCTAACAGGAAATAAGAAATGAATATTTTGTTTTTAAAAAGGAAATGGTCAAAATAGAGTCATTAAGAGAAAAAACAAATATTTAGAATAACTTGTATACAAATCTAGATGAGCAAAGGGGAATTTGAAGAAGATACTTCAAAAGGGATTCCAAAAACTAGACACCAGTTCTTTAAAAATGTCAGCGGTTGATATCTGCCTTAAGAATTATTGGGACCATTAGACAATATTAGTAGAATTGAATTATTTGCATTACTATTTATTCACTCATTCAACAGGTTTATTGAATATTTATTGTATGCCAGGTACAACAGGATCATGTGGCATTCCCTTAAGAATTCATTTGTTTAGTTTCCCTTCATTCATATAAGAAACTTAAGTTGAATACTCAATAGGTGTCAGGCATTCTGCTAGGTGACTGGGATATAGGAATGAAAATATAGTTCCTACCCTCAGAAAGTTCATGGTCTGCTGAGAAGACCCAGACAGGTAAACAGTTCTAAAACAGCAAAATGAGTGCTGTAGTTAGGATATGCACAGGAAGGGCAGTGAGAGCACAGAAGACGGACCTGACCCAGTCTGGAAAGGTAATAGAAGTCTTCCCAGAGAAGATGATGATTGAATTGAAGGATAAATAGGAGTTATCCAGATGGAAAAGAAGAATAAGGATGCTCCAGGCAGAAGGATCAAAAGCACTGTGGGAAGAGACTGTAGAAGTGCAGGTAGTTTAATATGGAAAGATTTCAAAGTGCCCCTGGGGAAGAGTTAAGAAGCTAGAGAGAGAGGCTTTATGTGTCTTGCTTTATTATGAAGGTGGTGGGGAACCATTGAAGGATATTAAACTGGGAAGTGGAATAAATCACATTTACATTTTACATAAATCATGCTAGGAGAAGTGAATACAGAGGTAGGGACACAAGAAGCGGAGACACTGGATTGGAATGTGTTTTAGTAATCCTAGCAGGAAATGATGATAGCTTGAACTAAGGTGGGGACAGATTCAGATTTCAAGGAATATTTTAAAAGGTAGAAACAACAGGATTGACTGAATTCAAGTCTTAAGGAAGTAAAGGAAAACATAGGAAGCTGTTGATCAAACTGAATAGCATATAATTACAAAAGTCCTCTGTGCCAGATGATTATCAAGTTGCTAAATTGCCTCCTATCCTTAAAAAAGCATTTGAAAAAAAAGCTCTGAGAGCAATAAACTAGTGAGTTTGACTTCTGTGTTGGTTACATTCTGGTGAGATACAAGCTAAAAGGTGAGAGGCTGAATTATCAGATTCTGGATGAATGAGATTGATTGCCAGGAGATCTGAACTATGTGATCCTGGACAAGTTACTTCACTTTTAAATTTCTACCCTATAAAGTGAAGGATTCAATGACTTAAACTGAGCCCTTAGGGGACTGTTGGAGGTATTTCAAGAGCTGTGGGGTGGGGGTGTTTCTTCTAGCTGCAAGATTTTATGACCCATCATCTGCATGCTCTGTTTACTGAAATAAATTATTGTTATGATCAAAACAGATGATGTATGAGAAAGTGCTTTGTAAAGTATAAAGTGCTATATAAATGTATGGTACTATTATTCTTTTGACACTAAACTCTTTGGGTTAATGCCAAGGTGAAGGGGCTTAAACTATAGTCAATCTTTAAACAGAAACTAAGGGGAAGAAAAATGAAAGATTATTTTCAGTGTAAAAAATTCTGGAAGATTAAATTAATAATTGCAAGTGTAATTGAAAACAAGCTGATACTTATGCCTAATATGTGGAATAAGTCTAACTGCATCATAGGCCATCTTTATTTATGTGTCTGTGTATATGTATACATGCTGATGGTAGGAGCTGAGCTAACATTTACAACAAGCCTGCTTGGAGAACACTAGAGATTCATGGAAAACTGTTACTTGGAGACATTAGCCTGGTCTGTGGCTAAAAAAGCAAACAAAATGCTGGGTTATCTTAAGAGAAATATTTTTAAAATTAGAAAACACCCTTGCTTTTAACAGACTGTGTACAATTTTGCTTATCATTTTTTCAGTTACGCTTTGATGGTGCTAGATAAAGGCAACTCAGTTATCTGGGACATGGTAGGGGGTGGGAAGTGGCACTGTATGAGGACTACATGAAAAGATAGTGATGTGAGGAAATTACACTAAAGGATGAAAAGTACGGATAGATTTGCTCACTAAATCTTGGTTTTCCAAAAATACTGTGCCTGCAAGAGGTGACTTGTCACCTACCTAATTACTGTGACTACTTAGTAAGCAGAGAACCAGAAAGTAAAGGGGAAGAAATTGTGTACCTCTGAGTAACCAAAAGTTTACTCATACTCAAATGGTTTATTCAAAGGCATTTATAAAACCATGTATTTGTGGGAGAGGCCCTTGCTTAGGCTCTAATTGTTCTTAGACACAATTTAATTAATTGATTAGCTGATTTACCAGCTTCTGAAGATTAAAGAATAACATTAATCAGAGAGATGTGTGAGAAAAGAGAGAGTAAGAATTTGTTAAAACTGCAAGAGAAGGCAGAAAAACTGCAAAAGCTAGACACAAGAACTCAAACAACACAGCGTTCTGAACTATTTAAGAGAAAACAGCTCTTAATACTGTAGCAGCTCCTGGGAATTTTACTGTATTGTATAGACTAAAAAGTGTTCTTAATGGTGACCCAGAGAATTATAATAGCTGAAAATTTAAATGGCTTTGAAAATATTGGTTCAGATAAATTCACAAATAGAAAATCTATAATGTTTTCTGAGAAAATTAGGATATTAATGGGGAGGGAGAATGATTGCAGATACTTGTATTGTTACCAAAGAAACTTACATATAAAATGATAGGATTTTTTTTTTAGGAGCCAGAAGTCATCAAATAATTAATGTTGTCTTCAACTTTACTATGCAAACTATGTTACTAGTATTAACACTTTAAAGTGTAAAAAATACTGCTGAAAAAACTTTTGAAATGTTTCTCTTTTATCTTGTCCTAAGATAGCTTTCAGTTTTTAAAAACGAGCCAGGATTTTTTTATGGAAAAAAAAAAGTATTAAGAGACATAAGCAGGCATTCCTGAGTCATTCTGATTTTGCTACTTAGAACCTCGGTGTCTGCCTTTTATTGCTGTTAGCTATAGGTGGGATTTTTATAGAGCACGTGCTGTAACAAAGCAGATGTTTAGAAATATGTAGACAGCCATGAAATTGTTACAGTTTCAAAATGCTTCTATAATCATTCACCTGAGGCTAAAGAGACTCAGAAAATTTTACTTGATTGAAGTATATTACCACTCTTGAACTTAATGTAGGATAACCCTTCTAAACTTACTATAATTAAGGATTACAGTGATTAAATAGCAGATTAGTTTAAAATTATTAGAATATTTCTAGTAATAGGTGTGGAGAACATTGTGGAAATTGATGGCTATAAACAGTCTTCATTTGATGTGGTTACGTGTAAATATTATAATACACTTGTAATGAGTAGAAATCAATTTAGCAGTTAAATCCTTGTATATTTTGCAATCTTGTTTATTATTATTATTATTTTTTAATAGTGTTTGCCAGTTCTGAGCCTGTGCCAGGATTCCAGGGGGACACCCTGCAGCTAGCATTCATTGACCTCAGACAAGTAAGATATAATAATGCTCTTCTTACTTATTACCGTCTACCTTTTGCCTTATTTTTTTCTTCTTAAGCTACAGGAATGATTGTTTGCCTTGAAACAACCTCTCTTCAGAAAAATGTTTCCTTGATATCTATGTGTATTTGGTACTCTTCTCTGAACTTATATCCAGTCACTGTCTTATCTTCATGAAGCATTCTCATCAGTGAATATTTAATTTAGTCATTACCTGCTAGTAAACACATGACTAAATAATAACTCTGTACTTTGTTTTAATGACTCTTGAAGTTTAAATGATTTCTTAATGATTTCCTGGTCCTATATGAAAATTTGTGGAATTAACATTAGTATCAGAATCCAAGTTAAATGTAAATTATTACAAACTAGAAAGGAGCTCTTGCTTTAATTTTGTGAGTGGTAAAGAATGCTATTTTTGTAAATTTTCTGTATGCCTCCAGAAAGGAGAAAACTACTTTTAAAAAGGTTACACATTTTGTAATTCTTTGCCAGTCATATAACTCTAAGTCTAGTAACAAATGCAATAATTTTTTAAATCTCTTCTATTCATTTTACTACTTTTTTGACATCTCAACTCTATTGTCATTTTCTTTATTTTCTTCCTTTCACTCTTTCCCATCCACCCCCATATTTTTTCTTCTTATCTTTTCTTCCTCTTTCCCTCTCCCCCTTTTCCTTTTTCTTTCTTAATCCTAGGATTAAGAAGCTTAATAAAGCTGGGGGAGGCACAGGAGTGTGGAAGAGGGGAGGGTCCAAGTTAAAGGGCTCAGGAGTCCTAGAATTGACAACAGGGAAAACTATTACCCTTAGCAAGAAGAACCATACAGAGATGGAGTTACATCAAAGCCTCTGTGATACCAGTCGATTAATGGTGCCATCCCCCGTGGAGGGTGGAGATGGCTGGAGATGAGGCTCCACCATTGGTGTGAGCAGACCCTAGCACAGTGATGTTGGCAGCAGGGCTAGTTTGAGCAGTTAAGGAGCTCTGATATCAGTAAAGGCTTGAGAATGGCACTGTTTTTCCTTTAATTCCAATCAATATTTATTGGCTACCTTTTTATTCATTATTTGAAGAGGAAGGGTGTAATTGAAATAGGCACAAAAGTAATGTAAGAAATAGCTTCATTTTTATGGAGCTTAAAAGTCCTATAGAGGAGTAAAACCCCACAAACTAGTTAGGAAGCCTTATAAGACAGTGAGTAGTGTGGAAAGAAATAGTTCATCATCATGTCAGATTTAGAAGGAAACTGAAAAAGCCATTCCTGTCTCCCAATTATGTCTGTAAAACACTGAATGTATAAAATATTCACAATTCTTGCTTTCTGCAATCAGTGCTAAGATATTACATTATATTAGGGATGACCTATAACTATAGATGGTTACCCTTGCTGAAGTGAGGAAAATAGTAGAAAAGGAAGGAGATGGACTCTAAACTTCCAGTTTACCAGAAGGGATTCTTTCTGTTGGAGGTAGAGCAAATGGATCTCTATGTTGCAGTCTTATTCCTTGAACAAGATTATCTAATATAGAAAACTGGGTCCTTTAGCCAGTTGGAAATATGTTTGGTTGTATATCCATTTCCCATTTACTTCCTGGGGTAAGTTTCCCTGTAGCAAGGGCATGAGTATGTTTTCCAGTTCAAAGACAACTTGAAGAGCAGATTATTTGGTAATGATTGCCACTATATAGGAAAAATTTGTTCACACAAAAATGGAAATGTATTATATTTTCTCAGCTTTGTGTGAATTTGTATAATGTTAACTAGTTTGTAATCTCATTGTAGAATTGTGAATAGGACCACATAGCTTATGAAATTGTTGGTAAAGTTTCTGTGCCTTGATTTGTTTAGATAGGTGGTTGGTTCAATGCAGACTAAAGCTAATCCCATGTACTTTTTAAATTTAAACACAATCATCATTTGACAGCAAAAAAGCCTTCTTTTGAAACATATAGTTCACTAGGGAATCCCCACTAAGGCATACTTTTAAATATTAATAAACAACTTGAGTTTTTTTTTGGTTGAATTTATTCTTCAAGATGTTCATTTAGAAGGCATTAAGTCTTGGTTGACTTTTCTTCATTAATGTAATTTGTTTAAGAGACTTTTAAGTGAATAAAAAATCTATTATGAAACGTAGAATTCTGAAATCTATTGTGAAACAGATGTAGAATTGCGAGAATAAAAATTGCATATAGGAAAAACTAAATGTAAAACACAATTTAAAAGTATGGTAGTAAATATTGAGTGGAAATGACTATGTCACCAAGTGCACAAAAATGATGAGCTAATTTATTACATGTTAATTGTTATTGTTTTAAAAAGGACTTACAAATTATTTCTCATTATTAATGTAAAAATTGAATCATGCTCATATACATGAAATGGAATATTAGCCTTAAAAAGGAATTAAGTTCTGATGCATGCAACAACATGGATGAACCTTGAAGGCATCGCATTGAGTGGAATAAGTCAGACACAAAGGACAGATATTGTGTTATTCCACTTATATGAAATAGCTAGAATATGCAATTCATAGTACAGAAAGCAGAGTATAGGTTATCAGAGGCAGAGGGTGGGGGGAGAGGCAAATGGGAGTTAATACATAATGGGTGTAGAATTTCTGTTTGGAGTGATGGGAAAGTTCTGATAATGGATGGTGGTAAGGGTAGCTCAACACTGTGAATGTTATTAATCCCACTGAATATTATGCTTGGGAGTAGTTGAGATGGAAAGTTTTTGTTGTGTGTGTGTATATATATATATATTCACAATTAAAAAAAAAACTACTAAAGAGACAATGACAGTTAAATGCAGTACATGATCCTGGACTGGATCTAATAATGGAGGAAAATAGACCCAAAAGGACATTATTGGGATGTATGAAAAAATTGAAATATAGACTATAAGCTTTATATCAGTGTTAAAAATCTTGAATTTGATAACTGTTATGTAAGTGCATATCCTTAGTTTTAGGAAATGTACAAGGAAGAATTAAGTGTTCAAGGAGCATGATGTACACAACCTACTCTCAAATGTTTAGAAAATTGATAGATGGATGGATGGATGGACAGATGGACAGAATGATACAACAAATGTGACAAAATGTTAAAAGTTGGTGGATCTGAGGACCAGGGTGGGTGTATGTTGGAATTCTCTGTATGGGTTTTATATGTTTTTGCATGTTTGAATTATTTCAAAATAAAAAGTTTTAAATTTTCATTATACTATATTCTTGTGCTTTTGTATTCTAAAATGAGAAGAGATAACTAATTCATGTCTTTAGCTACTGGACCACTATGCATAACTTGAATTTTATGATTCCAGATGCCTAGATTTAATAAATTATTAAGAATAGTTATTTTTCAACTGTATTTGTTTTTTAAATTAATTTACAATCAGTTAAGTGGTAAAATACAACAAATGGAAATTGGCCAAGAATTGAAATTAGTCTTGAAAATTGAGTCTCACATGAGGTGGTACAAGTTTTTTGTATCAGATGTCAGTAATTGTTTAAATAAGTATGCCTTAAAGTTTCAATAGTGTTTGTATGATCCTGACTTCATAAAGATATTTCATAGTATAGTCTTTTAATATTTTTATATGAAGGAGTGTGTCATCAAATCTAGAATGGGTGCTAACACCTTTATTTACATTTCAGTTGGATTTCTGCACTTTTCCTTCTTTCTTTCTAGTCCATGATCCATTTCTGTCTTAATAGGGTAGCTGACAGTTCTTTTCAAGTATACTTAGAAAGGCAAAAGAGCTCTTTTCATAGTACTTATAAGGGGTCATGCTTCTGGTTTTTAGTTTGAATTTGATACCGCTTCATGAATTGCTGGGTATGAAAGATTAGGAAGTAAGTCCACTGGTCAAATTTTACCTGCCCACCCGGACTTTGCCCTGAGGTCAAACTCCTGATATTTGCTGTTCTGAATAGAAGAGTTGATGACAAGTATGAGCTGATACAAGAGGAAAGTTAGAACCATATCAAAGCTAAAGGCAAGAAAATTGGGACTCAATGAGAGACTAGCTAAAAGATGGATCATCAGGACTGCCCTCTTTTTAAAAAAAGGAAATAGCTGACCTCTGAGTGAAAAGACTTTATCGTCCTGCCAATCACATGCTTGCTAATGGAAGCCAGTTATCGCAACAACGTCTTAAAGCCTACTGCCGCAGTAGACAATGTGAAGGATTAGCAAGTACTGCTATTGCATTATGTGACTGTTGCCTCAATCAGTTTTAATTGTGCTGTTTGAACATGATTTGTATGTGTAAAATTTATTTTTTACAAGTAAGGCCTATCCTTCTCCCCACCCCCAGTTCTGAAATCACTAAATGATGGACTTTGATGTACTTTCCTTTTACTTTTATATTTTTACTTTTCTTTTACAAAGAACACCTATTTTGTGAAATTCTCTTGACCATATATTAAAAACTAAACATTTAAAAGCTTTAAGATTCTCTACGTAATATGCAATATTCAGTGATAACTTTTTATAACTTAATACATAGAAATATTTCATTAAATATCACTGAAAAATAAGATGCCCCATATAACTGAATTTTCCAGGTAATTAGACATTATTATTAATAAACAAAACTTTTCAAATGTAGCCATTTTGATTGGAAATTTAAAAATATATATATCTCACTTTCATAACTTATATTGAGCCTAATTCTTACAGTAGATTGATCATGACATCACTAAAACTAATACTAAATCCTATTTTGTTGACTTGACTTAACTTTGTGAGAAGTTACTTAGACTGGTAAAATATCAGCCATATTTGACAGTAGCTTGCTATTCTTTTAGAAATATGGAGAAATTTAGGTAGGTTGGATGTTAAGTAGTTAGGTGGATTTGTAGCTAATGAAACAATCTCTTGCCCAAAGAATGTTGGTTTAATGTGTCATTATCACCCTAGAACAATGTTTTACCAAACTGTCTTTCCAAGAACATTGCTTTCTCAAAACAATCTAAAAAAAGGTTACCAAGGCCATATAAATTTGAAAAACACTTTATACTCTAGTCCCCTCTTAGGGAGTCACCAAGTGCACAAGAATTTTAAAGGCGGGGAAATTCTGCAATAACCCAACATTTCCCAAACTCATCGCAGAATACCTCCCTCACTCATTTTGGAGTATGTTACATGGAACATACTTTGGGAAATGTTGCCTTAAGTTAAGATACTGGCAGCACTCTCTAGACCTCTGTCTTTGACAGTTTGGGGTCTTGGATTAAGATAGAGGAAGTATGAATTATATGTATAGATTACACAAAGCTAAGAGAGTTGCCTAAGATGATAAAAGACATAATCAAAGTAATCTCAATAGGCTTGAGCGATGGGCCAAAGTCAACCAAGTTAAATATAGCAAGGAAAATACTAGGTGTCCTATTTAAGGTTTCTTTAAGTTAAATTTATTTTTAAAAGATGTAGGAACTCTAACTTATGATGTGGAAAATATCTAGTAAATTTAGTTGACCTAGCTCTGTTGTTGGTTTTTCACAAAGTGAATACATCTCTATAATAACCAGATCAAGAAAGAATGTAATCAATACTTCAAAAGAGACCTGCCCTGCAACTGAGCCTCTTTTCTCATTACCTTCTTTTCCCTCAAAGGATAACACTACAGATAAGTTTTATGTGATTTTGAACTTTATATAAATGAAATCATACAGTATAACTTTTTGATTCTGCCTTCTTCAGCCCAATATTATGTTTGCAAAATTTATCCATGTTGTTACAATGTACAATTCAGTTGTATTAATTACATTCACAGTATTTTGCTACAATCACCATCCGTCATCCATTACCAAAACTTTTTCATCACCCCAAACTGAAACTCTGTACCCATTAAGTAATTACTCCCCATTTTCCCCTATCCTTTTGTCTCTATGAATTTACCTATTCTAGATATTTCAAATAAGTAGAATTATAAAATATTTGTCCTTTTGTGTCTGACTTATTTCACTCAGCATAATGTTTTCAAGGTTCATCCATGGTTGTTGCATGCATCAGAACCTCATGCCTTTTTATGGCTGAATAATATTCCACTGTATGTATATACCACATTTTATCAATTCTTCTGAGCACTTTGGTGGTTTCCACATTTTGGCTATTGTGCATAATGCTGCCATGAACATTGATGTACAATATACATTCTACTATTGATGGGCATATGAATTGAGTCCATTTTTTGCTATTATAAATAGTGCTGACATGAACATGCTTTTGCATGTCTTTCATTGGACATATGCACCGCTTCTGTTGATATTTACCTAGGAGTAGAATTGTTGAGTCAGAGGACATCCTTATGTGCAGTTTTAATAGATACTGCAAAGCATTTATTCAAAGCAGTTGTACTAGTTTATATTCAGCTTTCAGCTTAGAAGAATTCTAATTGCTCCACATCCTTGCCATTACTTGGTATTGTCTGTCTTTTCCTGTCTGAGTGTGTAGTAGTTCTATGTTGTGCTTTTAGTTTTCATTTCCTTGATGACTTCTAACTTCTTTTCATATTTTTATTAGCCATTTGAATATCCTCTTTTGTGAATTATCTTCTCAGGTTTTTGCTTTTTTTTCTGCTTGGTTGTCTATTTCTTACTGGCACATAGAAGTTCTTTTTATATTCTATATATGAGTCCTTTGTCAGATATATGGACTGCAGGTTTCTTCTGCTCTGTGGCTTATCTTTTCACTCCTGGTGGTTGGTGTTTTTTGATGAACAGAAAGTCTTCATTTTAATGAAGGTCAGTTGACCTTTTTCCCCTTTATGATCAGTGCTTTAAATGTCCTGTTGAGGGAATCTTTGCTTTGCTTACTCCCAAGATCATAAAGATATTTTCCTGTTTTTTTTCCTAAAAACTTTAAGTTTTACCTTTCACGTTTAAGTTTACAATCCACCTGGAATTGATTTTTGTGCATGGTATAGCATATAATGTTCAAGATTCCTTTTGTGCTATATGGTTATCCAATGGACCCAGTAACATTTATTGCAAAGACCTGGATTTCATAGCATTTAATGTAAAATAATTAAAAAACTCAAGTCTGTGAGACATAAATGATATATGCTTCTAATGTATAATTAAAATTATTTCTATTGTCTTCTAGTTAACTGTATGCCTGTATTTCATGGTCCATGCCATCCCTCATTAGTAAATTAGGGTTTTGCTTTGTTTTTTTAATATTTTGCACCAGCCTAACTATGCCCTCACCACATCAAAGCATATTTTAAAAATAAAGTGATTCTAAAGTGAGTATTTAGGGAAGCTGATGTGGCTCAAGCGATTGGGCTCCTGTATACCATATGGGTTCAGTTCCCGGGGCCTCCTGGTGAAGGTGAGCTGGCCCGCGCAGCAAGGTGGAGCAACAAAAAAAGAGGCAACGAGGAGAGACAATGAGAGACACAACAAACCGGGAGCTGAGGTGGCTCAAGCGATTGAATGCCTCTCTCCCATATCGGAGGTCCCAGGATCGGTTCCTGGTGCCTCCTAAAGAGAAGACAAGAAGGGAAGACAAGCAGACACAGAGGGCACATAGCGAATAGACACAGAGAGCAAGACAGGGAGCGCAAAAACAATGGGGGGTGGGGGAAATAAGTAAATAAAATAAACCTTAAAAAAAAAGTATTTACGATAAAATAAAGGCAGTATAAAAGAAAAAAAACTAAACTACAAACCCCTAAGAACAAAATCATGCCTTTTTTGTTCACTGCTGTACATCCATTACCTAACAGTATTCCTGGAACATAGTAAACAATCAATAAATGTTGAATAAGTGAATGCATATCTTTAGTTATACTCAAAAGCATTCTTTGCTGTAACAGCAACACCTTATTAGGAATTGAGGTATTCCACATTAAATTAATGATCCATATAAATAAACATTCTTTAAAAGCACTAATTCTTTTTTCTATTTTAATTATTTTTGATGAGAGTATTTCTAAAAATATGCTGCACATATCTGCTTTCTCAAACAAAAGTGTAACAAATATAAACATTCTTGATTTACCTTGGCCATCATTAGGGATATTAATATAGTAATATAACATAGGTTACTTCTAAGAAATGTTTTCATCTCTGCAGAACCAGCTGCTTATTCTTTTATAAATAAAGAAGTATTTTGGACAGGGGAACTATAGGAATTTAAGCAAAGGCAATGTGCACGTTAATTAAGTGTTCAGTAATGACTGCATATAAAGCAGAACTTAAAGCAGCGTTTCCTAAACTGCTGTTGTTTGGAATTGAGTCATGAAGAAAGTAAACATGGTGAAATAAGTTTGGTAAGTCTTGCATACTGTGTCCCCCTCTTACAAATTCACAATTCCATTAGCACATTAGAGGCTTTGAGAAATCCTAGAGTACAACCTATACATTTTTTCCCCAAAACCTGTTTTTGAGTACTGAGTACTTTTCACAAATGAAAATCTTTTACCATTCTGCAAAACAGTATTCTATGGTCTAGAGTTTGGAAAGACTGATTTACCTGGGCTACTGTTACATTACATTAATCTCTGCCTTCCTGGAATTATCTGGTTAAAACAGAGGGCTATGATAACAAATAGATGAGCTTTTTAGTAGATAGATGACATTTAAATATTAAAATGCAAATAATTTAAAAAAAATGAAAAATAGCATATTTTCAAGAATAGTTTATTGAACCTCCCTCCTGTTTTTTAAAACATTCAGATGACTTTATGAAGGATGGTAATTACTAGAGGATTAATGTGGCTTAGATGCAGTAAACCCGTCAGTCAGTCATACAGAATAACTTTTTTGTAAGAATCATGAAACGGTAACACGGGATTGCTTGTGAAGAATGAAAAGATTTAAGTAGGAAATTAAAATTCCAGCTCATGTGGAGTTCAGATTCTAACAGTTGTCAGATTCCTTAGGGAATCATCAAGGCTATTATTATTGAGCCACAGTATGCATACTTAAAGAGAAACAAAGAATGGGTTAGTTACTGGGTCCTCCCACCCCCCATACACTGCATATGTTGTAAATGAAAGTTTGGTAAAATTTTGAAGGACAGATGTTTTGATCAAATGAGGAAGGTAAATTATATATTTTTCTGTTTTTTGTAAAGAGCACATCCTAGTATTAAAAAGAAAATACAGTAGAAGTAACTTTTTTCAAGATAACTATACCTTTCCTTAAAACAGAAAATCTAACACTTTTCAAAATAAGAATCTTGAAACAAAGCCAAATTTTCCAGAAAGAAAATAATGAGTATTACTACTTTCTGGTACTAAAAATATGATTAAAAAAAAAGTTTTAGTAAGTACTTTAGAACTTTCAGAAATTAATTGCCCAGATAGTTTACTTTATACATTAACTTAGCTGTAAGCACCTATAAATATAAAAAGAGATAGGATAACAAAAGCTACTTTGTTCAACTGGTCTCTTTTACCTGACATCAAATCTTCCCTGCCAGGCAAAGGGGGAGTTTTACAACTAAATGTATTCTTTTTCCTGCCACCACATCTTTGAGCTGACAGACGTTTTTAAAGGATACTTTTTAAAAAAATTTATTGAAGTATATCGCTCATACATGATCATACATAAACAATAAGTGTATAGTAATAGTTGTGAACTTACAAAACAAACATACATAACATCACACAGGGATCTCGTACCTCACCCCACCACCAATACCTTATATTGTTGTGAAACATTTTTAACTAATGATTAAAGAGCATCCTCAAAATATTACTACTAACCAAAGTATTTTCTCCCAACCCACCCTATTATTATTATATTTTATATCATTTTTACATGAACATGCATAATAAGTGTATAGTAAAAGTTGTGAACTTGCAAATCAAACATTCATAACATCATACAGGGGTCACATACATCAACCCTCCACCAACACCTTGCGTTGTCGTGAGACATTTGTTACAAATTATGAAAGAATATTGTCAAAATCTTACTACTGATTATAGTCCTTATCTTACATTTGGTTTATTTTCCCCCTAATGCACCCTATTATTATTTTTTAAATATATTTTTATGACAAAAGTTGTAAACTTACAAAACAATCATGCACATGTGCAGAATTCCCAAACAACACCCCTCTATCAACACACTACACCGTGGTGGAACATTTGTTACAGATTATGAGATAATATCCGATTATTACCAGTTCCATACATTTGACACACATTTTCCATACTCCCCCATTATCAACGCAGTACATCTTTGGCATAGATGCAAGAATATTACATTATTACTGTTTTTTTTTTGCATTGGCAGATTTATTTATTTTTGATTTTTTTTTATTTGTAAAATGATATATAAATACATATGCATATATGTGCACATTATTACTGTTAACCACACTCCATAGGTCACTCCAGTTGTATTTTCCCCATGCTTCTCCACATTCCCACCACCCTGCAATACTGATGTACATCTGCTCTAGCTCACAAAGGACACACTTGCATTTGTGCCATCAACCACTATTCTCATCCACCTCTGGGTTTACTGTATTACTCAGTTCCTAGGTTTTTCTCTAGCTTTCTGTCAACTGGTATTTACATCCCTAGACTACCATTTTCAGCCACATCCCCATTTATAAACCAGCTGTTACTCACTATAATGTGTTACCATCAACTCTGTACAATTCCACACTTTTACAGTAAAGCTAATTAAAACTTCTACATACATTAAATATCAGTAGTCTATCTCAGTCCTCCTCTTATCTCCTCTAAGAATTCACCACCTACCACCAGGTCTTGAAGATATTTTCCTACATTTTCTTCTGGAAGCTTTATGGTTCTTTTATATTTAGGTTTTTTACTCATTTTGAGTTAATTTTTGTATAGGGTGTGAGATAGGGATCCTCTTTCCTTCATTTGCTATGGATATAAAGGATACATTTTTAAAAAGTTGTTTTGTGACCTTGCACAAACATTTGTTTATTAATGGCACTCTGGGAAGATTCTCTGCCTCCAGAAGAACTCAAGGAACATTCTGAATGTTAAACTCTAATCCTTTAGTTGTTTTTTTGTTGTTGTTGTTTGTTTTTTAAGTTTATCATTGGCTCCTACAGCTTGACTTGTTTTTATCCATATCCTGATCCAAGATGATCTCGTTTAGTTTGAACAAGAGTATATAGTAAAAAAAAAAAAAAGAGTATGTAGTCTATGCCGTTTTTTAAAGAGGCAACCCATAAAACTGCTCATCCCTTCACAGATCTGTATGCCATCAACCTGTATGCCATGTTCTTTCATAATGAACTGCAAGGCTAGCTTCTCAATATAATATTCTGTATGAGGAATAAGTGACCATTAGCTATGGACATTACTCACTTGACCACTCTTATATTCTACCACTTTGTAGAGGAATCTGTTATGAATAACTTTTTATTGATTTTTTTCCCTCAGCCTTCAACTCCAAGCATAGTAATTGGTTATAGCATAGATTGCTTTGCACAAAGGCCCTCACATGCCTTTAGATCAGGGATTCTAACATGGGTTCTAAACCATGGATTGTTTTTAGGAGGTTCATGTGGAATTTTGTTTGTGCATTTTTCTGTAAAGAGGGTGCAGTGTTTCAACAGATGCTCAAAGGCAGTATATATGACCTAAAAATAGTTAACTAACCACCACTGCTCTCGGGAAATTGAAAGCTGTCCAGATTAAGCAGATCACCAGACAGCTGCCCCATTTCCAGATATTTCTTCATTTACTGACAAATATTTGAGCACCTGTCCTGCCACTGTTTTAGGAGAGCTGTGGATAAAATAGTGAACAACATAGGCAAGATCCCTGCTCCCATGGATCTCATTTTGTTAGAGGGAGAGCCACAATAAGTAATGATAATTTCAAATAGCTTGAGATGATATAAGGAAAACAGAACAAGTTACTATGATAAATAGTGACTGGGAGTGAGGTGGGCTGCTTCAGATTGGGTTGTCAGGGTAAACCTCTATAAGGAGGTGACGTTTGAGCAGATAGCTGAATGAAAAGCAGCTGGCCATTGAGCGTTCTGGGGAAATAGCATTTCTGGCAGAGGGAAGAGCAAGGGCAGAGTCCTAAGATGCTGATGAAAAACAGAGAGGATAATAGTCTGGCTATAATGTGATAAGCAAAGGGGAAAGGGGTGCAAAGGAAATTGGGGAGATTGTCAAGAACCAAACCATGGAGGGCCTTGAGGGCCTTGTTTGGGAGTGTGGATGTTAAGTATGAGGGGAAGCTATTCAAAGATTTGAAGCAGGTTAATATTCTGCTCTGATTTACATTTTCAAAAGATTATTCTAGCTGCTCTGAGGAGAATGGATTGAAGAGGGACAAAATTAGAAACAGGAAGAGCAATTAGAAGATTGTAGTCTAGGCTACAGATGATTGAATTACTATTAATTACTGATGATATAGTTCACTGTATTTCACAATGGCTTCTTCATATGGACTCAGAAATTTATGTTCTCAATATTAGAAATAGTTGAACTATCTTGAACAAATGGTTTTTTATTGCAAGAATATTGAGTTATATAACTAATTATATTTTCTTTATTTTGGAGCTAGAAAACTCAGAGCTAAATTTGTAATGCATTTCTAAGAAGGGTATAAGGCAACATCACATGCATTTTTGTATACTAACTTCATACTCTCTCCTACTCTCACTTTCTCTTGGTCCTGACTTTTCTCAGTTACTAAATTGTATTTATTTTGTATATAATTTTATAAGTTGCCTTAAAACCCATTTTGAACAAGGCAGTGGGTAAATAAATTTATTAAACATTTTTAAGTGGAATCCTAAAGGTGTTTGCAGTAAGGGGCATCATGTATAGATGGATTTTCATTTATTCAGTTATTCATTCACTCATTCACCTATCATCAAATGTGTATTAAGTGCCAGACGTGAACAGCAGATGATAAATAAAATATGATGTCAAATGTTGATAGTACTTTGGAGAAAAGTAAGATTGGGATTGAGAGTAAGGGAGTATGGAGATTAGTAAGGAGGAGTGGTTGCATTTCTAATAAATACGGTAGTCAAGGAACATCTCACCTAGAAAGTACTTTTTGAGCGATGATCAGCAGGGTGTTAACCGTGTAAATATCTGAAAGAAGAGTTTTCCAGGCAAAGGGAAGGACAATGACAAAGCCTCTGAGGTGTGAATGTACTTAGTGTGTTTCAGGAACAGTGGAGAAGCCAACGTGGGTAGAGAGAAGTGAGCAAGGCTTTGGCTTTGGTTCTAAATGAGATAGGAATGACTTTGAGCGGAGAGACATGATTTGACTTGGTCTGTAAAAGAATCATTCTAACAGCTGAGTTGAGAATAGACTGTAGAAGGGCAGGGGTGGGAGCATAGAACCAGTTTGGAGGCTATTTTAATCTGAGAAAGAAATAATTGTAGATTGGACCAGGGTGGGACGGTAGAAGTAATAAGAGATAGATTCTGCAGAGGGCTTATTTCTTACTATGCTCTCTTTCTCTCTCGTATTTGGGAATTATTGTTCACTCATCTGTTTAGCTTGACTTATTTTATTTGTGGTTTTAAGTAATATATTGTAGAAAAATTAGTATTCTTGGAAATTCTTAAATCTTTAAAGCATGTAACAAGTCTCATTGTGGAAAACCTGTCCTTTCATCTCTCACGTATGCCAATAGATACAGGCAGAAAAATTTGTTTCTATTTTAATTTTTTTTAAAATCATACAACATGATACAGACACACTATATTTATGTCCATCTATATGAATAATTAGCAGTTTATGCAATTGAAGATTGTGTTGCATGAATAGAATTGAAATTCTCCCAAATAGCTTCACCTGTTAAAGAATCCCAATCATGATGAGGGTACATTTAACTGTTTTCACATGTGTTGTTTCCATGTAAGTAAATTAATTGCCTTCTGAACTACATTTCATTTTATTAAATGTAAAAAATGAATGTATTCAGAGATTTAAAAAATCTTAAAATACAATACCTAGAAAAATCCTAAAATATTTGCAGGATGGATTTTATAGCATTTCTTAGAAACAATTAACATTTGAATCATTATAACTGAGTGAATTTTGGAGATGGACCACCTAAAAAAGTGATTAATATGAAGGAACAGGAAAAGATCTTTTGACCATTTGAGAAGGAACAGTGAGTAAGCGAAATAACTAAGAAGAGATTGAAGAAAAAAAATCAGCAAGGACAGAGGGATCAGTATTGCTACTGGAAACATAAAAATAGTGAAAGTAAAAAAATAATATGGGATTAAGACCTGAGATAGGGGGAGCAGATGTGGCTCAAGCAATTGGGCTCCCGTCTACCATATGGGAGGTCTAGGGTTCGATTCTCAGGGCCTCCTGGTGAAAAGCAAGCTGGCCTGTGTGGCGAGCTGACCTGAGCGGAGAGCTGGCCCATGCGGAGTGCTGGCCCACGCAGAGAGCTGGCACAGCAAGATGACAACAGAGACAGAGAGACACTAAGAGACGCAGCACGCCAGGGAGCTGAGGTGGCGAAAGAGATTGAGCAGTCTCC
>JAQZBX010050847.1:0-19542 GCA_029593785.1 Cabassous unicinctus | reverse complement strand
AGCCCACGGCGCTGCGCAAGCCGGCCTGCCCTCACAAGGAGGCACCGGGAAGTGAACCCACGGCCTATCATATGGTAAACAGGTGCTCTATCCATTGCGCCACACCCGCTTCCTGCCGTGAGGTTGCTGCATCAGCCCACCGCACCGCTCAGGCCGGCGTGCCCTCACAAGGAGGCCTCGGGACGCGAACCCGGGCCTCCCATATGGTAAACGGGGGCTCTGTCCACTGAGCCACACCCGCTTCCCCCACAGATCCTCTTAAACATACAAATGCACAGGGCGGCCCCTACAGCAAAGAACTATCTGGCCCCAAATGCTAATAGTGCCGAGGTCGAAAGACCCTGCGTAGAGTTTTCTTTTTGCCAATTTCCCTAATGTTTTGATTTTTCTCTGTGGACCGTTCCCAATATCTCCAGGCCCCAGTAAAACAAAGACCCCCACCCCTCCCCCTGAAAATTACTCAACAGAAATACCTTGACTATGTTGAATTTCATTTTTAAAAAAATTTCTTTGTTTTGTAATTTTTGTCCAAAGCCCAGGGAAGAGAAAACAAAACCAGCGCTTCATGTGGTGACATTTACTTTATAAAACGTTTCCCTGAATCAACAGGGAGGACGCTGGAAAATCAATAGCAATAGTTTTCCCCTATTGCGATGCTGTCACAAGAATTTGGGCAATTTTTATTAAACCGTGTCACATCCCCCTCATAACTGCACTGCTTCTATTTCACAGCCGCCGGCCTACGTCTGTTGGGATAATAAGGCTGTGAGGATATAAGATAAGATAACCTGCATTTGAGCTGAACTCTTTGAGACAAGTCGCTCCTTGTGTCCTCATTGCCATCTGCATTCCTCAGAGAAGTCAAACTTAGTCTAGTGTGGGTGCCTAGAATAGAGTCCGGAGGAACTGACAACAGGTTTTGCTCTGAAATTTAGATTTATTTCTGTTAAGAAATGCATCCAAGTCTTTACCTACATCTTCAGCTGGGTAGCAAGGTCAACAACAAGGAGCTTCCCTGCCCAGCTGGTCGCACAGAACGAGGCCGCAGTGTCTGCGGGAGCTGTGATCACCTAGCTGTCTGGGTTAATTCAGGCATAAGCAAACTATGGCCCCGGGGCCAAACCTCGCCATACCCGTTAGTTGTTTTTTTTTCTTTTTCCTTTCAGTGCCATTTTCATTTAGTAAGCCAATAGTACAGCAGCCTAAAGACCTTGGCTGCGAACACATTGGGATGTTTTTACGGAATTGCTGCAGGAAAACATGATTGGCAGATGGCATCACAAGCAAGCAGCTGCAGCACTATCTTCTCGGGGAGACTTAAGACTGGGGAACATAGCAAGTACAAGAGAGTACCTCCGCCGCCCCGTTAGCTTTCTATTAACCTGTGGCTGCTTTTGTGATATGACGACAGAGTTGAGTAGTTGCAAGAGACCGAATGGCCCTCAAGGCCTAAAATATTTACTGTCTGGCCATTTACAGAAAGTTTGCCAACACCTGGGTTAGTTGATCAGTGATTGATCCGCCTCTCACCCTAAACTGCTATTGAGCAGAAGAAAACACAAAGGTCTTTTTCAGTCATGACCATTTAAAATGAGTAGCCTTGTGCAAGCGGAAGTTACTGTTTCATCTGGAATGGTTTAAGGATGATTTAGCTGTTCCATCATCAATCTACTTATATGATCGGCTCTATTACCTGCTAAATCGCTAAGTATATAAAGCAATTCAAAACAAGCTGCTTGCTGCTATTGTGACAATAGGAACACGCAGTGAATTGGTCTTTGCAGAAATGCTTCCGTGCATAAGACCTATGCTGATTAATTTAAAAACACGGAGAACAGGGGCTGGCCATTCATAGACACTTTTAATGCGGAGTCAATACTCTCTTGATAGATTATTTTGCGGCTCATCACTAGGTACTTTTTTTCACCTCCACAAAAATCTTTTTTACTGTGCCATTTGAAGAAACTCTATTTTAGGCTGATGGAGCACCAGGGGACAATCCATTTCTGAACACACTTTTGTCCAACAAAAAAGAGAATATGCACTCCTTTTTTCCATGGAGGAAGCATGGGGGAGGGGAAGAAACCCATATGTTATGCCGTGATACTCATTATATAAAACTCACCTGTGGCTCTGAAGTGATAGGCTTGCTTTGTGACTCTTCCTTTCTACCATTTCCTCTAAGAGACACGCTTCATTTCTACCTTTTTATGCATTGTTTCCATGCAACTGGCTACAGCAACTAAAAGTAAGTGTTATCTTTACACGCTTCTCCCCCTCGTTGCTGGACACTACAGTAGCAGATATTCAATTAACAGCTAACATCTTAATCTTGGCAGCTGACTTTGCTGAGAACGCATGCTGGTTTTGGGCAGAGTGCCAAATCTTCTTAGGAGTCACGCTATTTTAATTAATCCACAGTTGCATTAAAAGGAGTGTTTCTTCACTGATAGCATATTATATTGTTTCGCAACACCAATAAAAAACAAGAGCGTGCAGACCCTCCTTAGCTCAAGCTTTTGTTTCGGTTTGTTTTTAAGTATTCACACACTACCTCATATGGGAGCAACCAGCAAAATCTCTGAAAAAAAAAAACGGAGTGTTTCCACAGAAGCTCCTGCCACTCAGGTGCCACGGCGGGACTTTCACGCTGTCCCTGGCAGCGTCGGCTCACCTTTATGGAGGTGCTGCAGTCAAAGCGGAACGACTTGGTCTGCCCATTTTCCAGATAGACTTTCAAGACATTTGGCATAAAAAGAAGTGAATTGTCCTTAACAGTTTCCTGTTCAACAAAAAAACGGGGTTATAAATCAGTCAAATTAGAAGTCTGTCCTCTGCAGTAGCAGCACAGGTCTAGTTTATTCTCCTCAGGACAGAGAAAACAATCGAACTCTCTAAGCCAACCAAGGTGTCCCTTTGGTAACAGATATCTTCAAATTCAGACCCAAGATCAACCTCAGGGCAGAGTTTGTGACCCCTAAGGAGCACATCAAGGATGAGATTTTAGCCTTGTGAGTTCATTTAAAAAGTAACAATATCTGGCATTTCAAAGGGCCAAAAAATTCCAGTGCCCTAGGAGAGAGCTTCCTAAAAACTAAGAACACTGTCCTATATTTTTTTGGCCCAAGTTGAAATTAAAGCATCCTATTGATGTTTGCATTATTCATTTTGAAGATCAATTGTGTGCCTGAGCAATCATGATTTTTATGATGACCTATTGATGAAGATCCGGGCAGTATTTTTTTAGTTCTGGCTGCATATACAAAACCGTTCCATCATTAGTTCTTTGCCATTTTGATTCGTTGAAAGACAAGTACCTTTTGTTTTTGTTTTGGATAAGGGAAAACTTAGGGGAAACAAAATACCTTTCTCAAAAGACCCAAAGGGCTGATATATGGAAGAATTCTTAGCTGGCAGAATGGGAAGAAACAGGCGCAAGTTTCAAGGAAGTATGTTTTTTGTAAAGTAGTGAGGTCTCTGACACTAGTAGCATTCAAGCAAAAACTGGACCACCACGTATTCTGGATATGTTAGAGGGGATTCAGGCAAGACCTGAGGATTTCTTTTGACGAGCCTGAGCTTTGAAATCCAACGACCCTGTGAAATCCAACAACCAACCAATTTGGGATCGTTCATGCCAGTGGGACCACTGACCTCCCTGAGTGCAGAGCCCTGACTCAGTGACTCTGACTCAGGAAGCAGACAATAGAAAACTCACCGACACTTGACCATTGATGATGACCTCCTCGGAGAAGCGCACTTTGACTGGATTGGACTTTAATCTTGCCTTTTTTGCAGCACTAATAAATGCTGATTTGGGAGACTGGAAAGAAAAAAAACACCACATTTTATCTGATTACTGGTAACATAATGTAAACCTTGTAACAGTTGCTCTTCATCTTTATGCTCCCAGATATGCATTGTTTTTGCTAAAAAGCAAAATGTTTGGTGCATGCCCAATTCGAGGATGAAATGCAAATTACGGCTGGCCACCGTCAAAACCCTGTCATGTCCGTAAACTAGTAAGTTTGAGTTAGCCATCAGACCGGAACTGCAAACAGAATGTTGGATGTTCTTACTGAGCACGTTTCCAAAGATCTTTTTAAATGATCTCTGTGAAAGTACATCAACTCTGTTCTTAAGACAGGGCTTTGAGCAGACTGTGGAAGGGGAGGTGCTGGTCAAATCTAATGTTGATTTATGATGAGTTGGTGTTGGGTTTACAGCGAGTTGATGGTTAACTACCTATTTTAATAAGGTGGAGAAGAGCTGCTGATAGTTATCAAATGATTGGTAATTCTACTATTATCATATTAAGGGCATTTGGGCATGTGGGCAGGCAAGTATACCCTCTCTGTCTTGTTCTCTCTCAAGCACCCGTGCTTGATGTTATTGCAACCTTAGTTTCAGCCTCTTGTTGGTAACCTGTGGTCTTATTGGGCAAGGCAGAGAGAAGAACTTGAAATTGAAAGTTGACTTCATAGTCTGCCTCAACTTATAGGTTCTTTGTACTTTATGGTCCTCTCCCTTCTCTTATTGGTAAGAGGGGCTGAGTGACTCAGTTCTTCTTTCTCAGAGATCAGAGGGACAATGGGGGAAACTGCTAAGAAGGGTGCTTGGATCCAGGGGCACCCGTGGATGCATGAGCTTGGTAAAGTCACTCCATCTGAGAATTCTGCTTGGTGCATAATTATGATGATTACAATGAAGCCTAAGGGGAAAGAGATCTAGTACATGTCTACTATATTGCAGGCACCATTGAATTTTTTTTTTAAAGAACTCCATTCTCCATTGGACCTAATATGTAAGTAAATATTTACTTTGAACCATACAATTGCCATCTTACAGATTAAAATGGTCAAATATTGGCAACTGCATATGGCTCCACCTAATGTTTATAGCACTGTAAACGTCCTTAGAGGCAAGCCAATTAGGGTGACCTGTCTTTTGGATTTCAACTAAAAAAAAAAAAAAAAGAACTCCCATCTCTGGGAGATACAAGTTGATTTGAGACCAACTGAAAAACTAGGGAAAAACAGATGTGGCTCAGGTGACTGAACTCCCGCCTACCACACAGGAGGTCCATGGTTTGGTTCCCGGTACCTCCTAAAGAAGACAACAAGCTAGTGTGATGGGCAGGTGCATCAAGTTGCTACAACAAGATGATACAACAAGAGACACAAGAACAAAAACACAATGAGAGA
Organism: Cabassous unicinctus; assembly: GCA_029593785.1. Lineage (NCBI taxonomy): Eukaryota > Metazoa > Chordata > Mammalia > Cingulata > Chlamyphoridae > Cabassous > Cabassous unicinctus. The sequence goes on along the minus strand of JAQZBX010050847.1, from coordinate 14,338 downwards.
TACAAGAAAAACTGGGAGCAGAGGTTCCCAGTGCCTCCTAAAGAAAACGAGCAAGACAGCGCGCTGACGTGATGGGCAGGTGTGGCAATCTGATGCAATAAGATGATGCAACAAGAGACACAAGAAGAAAAAACATAATGAGAGACACAACAAAGCAGGGAACAGAGGTGACTCAAGAGATTAGGTGCCTCCCTCCCACATTGGAGTTCCCGGGTTCAGTTCCTGGTGCCTCCTAAAGACATAGCACACAGCAAGTGCAAACAATGAGGGGGTGGGGAGAAGTAAATAAAATTAAATCTTAAAAAACAAAGAAAAGCTATGTGATAGAATGGATAAGCAAAATGTGGCACAGCCATACAATGGAATATTACTCAGCCATAAAAAGGAATGAAGTGCTGATTCGGGCTATAATGTGGATGAACCTTAGAAACATTATGGTAAGTAAAAGAAGCCAGACATGAAAGTACACATATTATATAATTCAATTTATATGAAATATCCAGAATAGGTCAATCCATTCAGGGATTCATGGTTACCAGGGATGGGGCTGAGGGGAGAATGGAGAGTGACTGCTTAATTGGGTACAGGGTTTCCTTTGGGGGTGATGAAAAAGTTCTGAACCTAGATAGTGGTGATGGCTGCACAATGTTGTGAAGGCACTTAATGCCACTGAGTCGTACTCTTTAAAATGGTAAAAATGGTGTGGTGGTTTGAAACTGTACGTACCCCAGAAAATCATGTTCTTAAAGCTAATCTATTCCTATGAGTGTAAACCTATTGTAAGTAAGACCTTTTGAGGAGGTTACTTCAGTTAAGGCATGGTCCAGGGTGGCTCTTAATCCTCTTACTGGAGTCCTTTATAAGAGAATGAAATTCAGAGAAAGAAAGAGAAAACCACAGAAGCAAGAAGCTGAAATCAAGGAAACCTGGAAGAGAAGGGAGAGACTGGACGATGCCGCCATGTGCCTTGCCATATGGCAGAGGACCCAAGGATCACCGGCAGCCAGTCTTGGGGAAGAAAGCATCACTTTGATGCTGCCCTGATTTGGACAGTCTCATGGCCTCAAAACTGTAGGTTTGTAAGCTAATAAATTCCCATTGTTAAAGCCAACCCATTTATCTGCTTTCAGCAGCCTAGCAAACTAAAACAAATGGCAAATGTTATGTTATGTGTATTTTATACAATAAAAAGACATGATAAAAAGTCTCTGTGTGTGTGTGTGTGTGTGTGTGTGTATCCCCGAGTGGAATTTTTTTTACTTAGTACCAGGTGAATCCTGTTATTTCTAAAGTTCCCCTGCACCCTCATCTGAATGTTTTCTAAGAGCAGTGTCTCAGAGGACTGGATGGGTGGATGCTTTGGCCTCCAGAGCGTCAATTCTTCCAGTTATGCACAATGTTTTGAGAGAATGGCTGCCCTCTTAAAACACAAACCAACAGAACAAAACCCTGAATTGCTCCTCCAAAAAAGACAGCTCTATAAACACGCAACATTCCTTTTTTTAAAGATTTATTTTATTTATTTATTTCTCCCCACTCCCTTGTTGTTTGTACTTGCTGTGTCTGTTCATCTTCCTTGTTTCTTTAGGAAGCACCAGGAGCCGAACCTGGAACCCCTGATGTGGGAGGGAGGTGCCTAATCGCTTGAGCCACCTCCACTCCCTGCCCTATTGTGTCTCTCATTACATTTTTCCTCCCTGCATCTCTTGTTGCATCAGCTTGCCATGTCTGCCCATCGCGTCAGCTCATTGTCCTTTTTAGGAGGCACTGGGAAACTCTGCTCCCTTCTCTGCTGTGTCTGTCATCACGTTCTTTCTTCCTGTGTCTCTTGTTGTGTCAGCTCACCATGCCTGTCCATCGCACCAGCTCAGTGTCTTCTTTAGGAGGCACCCGTATCCGAACCAGTGACCTCCCTGTGGTAGGTGGGAGCCCAGTCGCCTGAGCCACATCCGCTTCCCTCAACATTCCTTTGTGAAAGTCCTACTGCAGAGCCCAAGTGATGTGCCCGGGGTGTCCTCATCAGTATTTTTGTAATTATTGGCCAAATTTAGTCACAATTAAGGAAAAAATCATACAGTGGTGAGATCATTTGTTTTTTTATTTTATTATTCTTTTTTTAAAAAATGGTTTTCCCCAAGGCTACCCAGTTAAGACATGCTGGATTCAGGGTGGAAGCCCAGGCCCTCTGATTCCAGGTCCATGGTCTCCTCTGCCACACCCCGGTGGGCTCCCTGGGAGCTTTCAGAGACCAAGGGTGTCAGAGACTGCATGCCACTTTCGCTTTCAAAAGTCAGCTCTGTTCTCCCAGAAATACAGTCTCCTCTAACCCTTCTCTAGTGTTTGTGTGTTAGCCCCGTGACATAGAGAGGAAACATATTTAAACCATAATTCCACATTTCCTGAACTTTCCAATCCAAATCCTTCTCTGACCACCCTATACTCTTTAGCAACTGGTCAAGGGGCATATACGACCCTAAAGATATTACTAAGGAAGAATTTAAGAAAGTATTATTGCCTTCTCCAAAATAGGCTACTTTGTTCTCCTCAGAAGCTCAGTTTGGCAAGCACAGTTCTGCCTGGAGCTTCTTGTCAATATCTGTTTTTATTGGGAAATATTTACAATTGTGTGTATTTATAATCTCCTCCTCATGGACACTTGTTTTCTTACGGGGATCACAGAGGCATTCTAGTAGACTGGTAAGGGCAGCAGAGAAGTGACTAGAAACAGGTTGCACCTGGTTGCCTGAGGAGCCCGAGATTCCTGACTATTCCTATTCTGGGTTCCTGCTTCTCTTGAGGAAGGAAGCCCCTTCACCACTGTGCTCTGGTTTCTATTTCTGCAAAAGAGATACATATCACTGCTGGGAGGGGCAGAAGGTGTCAGGTGATGAAAAGGTTTAGTGAATGCAGAGAGAAAATTTCAAAGGCAATCCCCACGTGTTTAATTCAAGAGTTCATTTGCTTTTGAGATGCCATTTTTTAGCTGAAGGGAAAACATTATTTTCCCTTAATGATTTTAAGCAGGCGATATTTACCTTGGCACAATGAGCGGCTATAATAACACTACCACTAATTAGATGAGCTGTCCTAATGCGGTAACACCCCACTTCTCCAGCATTGTTGGGGAATGACGTATTTCACACGTCAGTGTGCCAGGTACTGACGTTTAGTTCTCTATGCTTTCCAATGTTTTAATTCAATATTTTACCATAAATGTTTTGCATAATTCCTTGCTGCAATAAAAAGAATATTTAACAGAACTTAGTTGTGGGATGCATATCATTGCCTGTATGAGCTTCGAACACCGTGACGTACTCAGGGGTCACGGGAGTACATAGAGTCGTTGGCCCCCAAACAAAATGGTCCCAGATGGCAGAACGTGTCAAGCTGGGCTTGCCCCCTTTTCTCTCCGTAGGTATAATGCCGTACCTCATGTGGACCTCTCCCCATATGTAGTTGACAGGAAGCCCAGAAAGGAAACCAAATAACCAAAGTTGTTAGGTCAACCTTAGTTTACACATAATGAGCAGTCAATAGACTCGGGATAAAGGTCTAACTGCGAGTCCATAACAAATGCACTTTTCTGGTTTACTTCTGGGATTGTGACTGTGTTGCACATCATCGACATATTTTTTGAAAGAATTATTTTTTGATCATGAAAACTCCAACTCTCCAAGTCTGAAGACTGCTTCATGAGGATCAACGTAATGGCTTCTTCCCTTGGCTGGAGTTACTGGTGGTACCTGGCATCGTGTAAGCCAGATGTGACTGCTTGGATTTCTCTTTGCTGCTCCAAAAATATACAATGTGCCGCACCCAAAAAACCTGGCAACTTAATTCTGAGCAATCTCCAGACCTGGAGGTGCTGATCACAAGCACTTCATATCCCGTGGTGGAAATGACAAGTAATTACCATTTAGAATAATTAGATTCTCCTGTTATTTACTAATTTTAAATTAGAAGGTCCCTAATCAACCCCTGATCCTCTTTCCAAACTCCCTGTTGCTAAGGTGGCCATGAGAGATGTGTGGCATGCTCCTGATACTTTCAGATGCTCTTAGAAGTCACTAGAACATAGTGTGGGGGAAAAATCTACCTAAATAATATTAGTTTCTGAAACTGAAGTGTGAGGTCGTAAACTTGCAATCCCTGTAGCTTTACAGTGCTACTTATATAATAGGCACGGAGTAAATATTTGGTTAGAGACTCAATTCACTGGTCAGCTTGCAAGGATAGACATGGTGGTTCTTTAAGGCAACAAAAGGCAGGTGAGAAGGGGCTTTTTTCATTCACTTTTTATTTACCGAGTTGCCTTAGGTTGGGTTCCCCAGACAAAGAGCTTGAGGCAAGGCTTAGTGTGAAATGGATTTCTTAGGAACTGTGCCAGGAAAAACTGGGAAAGAGTGGGGAAATAGGCCAAGTAAGGGTACAAAATTGAGCACATGGAGGGAAGCTCTAGAGATAGTATAGGTCTGGGGTTGGCACTTTGTCTGTAAAGGATCTGATAGTAAATAATTTTGGCTTGTAGGCCACACAGTGTCTGTCACAGCTACTCCACTCTGCCTTTGGAGTGTGAAAGTAGTCACAGACAATCTGTAAATGAATGAGCGTGGCTGTATTGCAACAAAGCTTTATTTATAAAACCAGACATCAGGTTGGGTTTAGCCCATGGGCTGTAATTTGCCAACGCTTGGTTTAGACTGTACGTCGGAATCATCTTGTTCAAGGGCAAGAGAGCTGAAGTGTCTCTACCCTCATTCTCATCAGTCATTGAATGAGGCCCATTCCCTAGGAAGGCTTATATCCCCAGGTACTTTAGGCTCAAGTCAAAGCAGGCTCCAGAAGCCTTTGGGCATTCTGCCAACAAAGAGATACAGGTGCTGGCTGGTGGGAGTGAAAGCTTGCCAGGACCCCATGTGTATGGAAGTGGCCAAGGGATCAGGACCCAAAGGGATGCGGGTGGAACACTGACCACAGCGACTACCCAAGGCTGCTATGTGTGTCCGTCATACAATAACGCACAGCCAGGCCAGGGAAGTCTAGGCAGTCCTCCGAGAGAAGGCTGAGACTGCAAAGGTGAGGCCTAGTTGACTAGATGGACAAAGTGGAACAGCACATGCACAAGCAAGAAGACATGACATAACTGAAGAACTTCTTGTGTGTTCCCGGGAGAGCAAGGACAACTGTTGGCCAGGATGCACCGGCCACACGGGAGATGAGACTGGGCATGTAGGCAGGCTGGGCCACGGAGCTGGAATGCTTTCCTACCAGCAGTGGAGAGCCAGCAAAGAATGTTAGTAGAAGTCGCTTGGGCCAATTTGCCTTTTAGAAATATCACTCTGGAGGGCACATGAAGATGCATTTGGAGGGTGGGACTGGAGATAAAGAAGACCACTTGGGGAACCTGCTGGGGTAGTCTGAGATCTGAGATCTGCCTGAGCCCTAGGACAGGAAAGGTGGTGGTGGGGACAGCAATATAGATTCAGAGGAAGGTCACAGAGGTGCAGCCAGTGGGGGGGGGTGTGTCACTGGGTGATTTAGTTTGGAGTTCCCCCAAAGCAGTAGTTGATTCGGCAGGAGATTCCTGGAAACCCTGGTAGATGATGGGGGAAGGGAGACAGGGAAGGGAAGTGAGCCAATTAAGTGTTCATTTTAAGTAAATTACCACTGGAGGCAACTGGAGCTCAAACCCGACTGGGGACACTGGGGGTGGGTTACGTAAATCTGGGTTCAGTGGAAGGTTCTGCAGCCATTTAAATGATGCATCTGAAGAATTCTTGGTGACATGGGGAAATGCTTGTGATATAGTAAATGAAACAAGCAGAATAAAATTGTATGTACAACATGACCTCGACTACTGACAAGGCATAGAAAAAAAGACTGGAGGGAAATAGGACAAAATGTTTACACTGGTTGTCTCTGAGGGAAAGGCTTTCCACCAATGAATTAGGCAGACCATGTGCTTCAGAGTTCTACTGTCCAACGAGTGAGCCGGCCAGCTCCTGTCAATCATTGATGGGGCGGCTGCTCCTGGGGCCTTGCTAATTCCTCGCCACTTCTGGCCTGCCCCATGAGCAGGCTCGTGTGGCCAGAGAAATCCCTCAGGCAAAAAGCTACAGATCCTCTACTTGGAAACTGGGCTGGTGTGCTTGCCATGATACATGCCAAGAGCATCTGGCTGGGGCTTTGATAGCATCTGCTACCCTGGGGTTTGCATGAACAGGTATATAGCCTTCCTTGGGCATGTGGAACACAGTGGAAAGTGGTCAGCTGGTGGGAAGCGGGCAAGCAGGTCTCTCAGCTCTTTGGCTTAGAAGAAACCTGAGGGTATATGACGCATGGGAGCCCGGGGACACCGGAACTGAGAGAGTGACTCAGCCCAGGCAGGTCCTGGTGAGTTGGGGTTGTCTGAGGAGGCTGTAGAATCTCTTTAAATACTTTCTGTCTCAGTTAAGATTGGACTGGGAAGTTCTGGAAATTCTCAGCTTGGTAACTAAGGGAGGTAGAGTCAAAGGAAAGAGAGAAGGAGCTGACCAATGAAATATCTGTAATTAAAAAAAAGATAATAGTACAAGGAAGGAAGATGGTATAACAGAACAAAACAAATAACATTCACAAGCAATTTGGAAATGCCCCTTATTAGAAAATTCCATCCTGGGCAGACACTCCTAAATGTGGATGAAGATTTATACACAAAGATGTTCTTTGCAGAGTTATTTATAGTAGCAAAACATTAAAGACAGTGTAAAAGACCCAGTCATAGGGGGTAGGTTAAGCAAATCTGAGTTCAATGTAATGTTCTGCAGCCATTTAAATGATGCTTATAAAGAATTCTTGATGACATGGGGAAATGCTTGTAATATATTAAGTGAAACAAGCAGGAAAAAAAATTGTATGTACCAGTGAGATCAACTGCTTACAAGGCATAGAAAAAAAGACTGGAAGGAAATAGGACAAAATGTTTACACTGGTTGTCTCTAGGGGAAAGTTTTGCCAATGAATGTTCTTCTGCTACTGGATTTCCTTCTGTACCTTCCACATTTTTTTCCTAAGGGAAAAATGTAAAAATTGCAGGGGGAGGGAGCCCTCTGTAATCCTTTAAAAAAAAATGAGGCAGCAACCTGTTAAGAATTACTTCTTATAAAGAGTTCCAGGGATTCCCAAGCCTCTCTCCCCAGGCCCCCTTGACCTGGGCCTCTTTGGGGATTGGTTTCTGTGGCCGGGTCACACTAGGGTGCCCTGGGCACAGGTCGAGTGTGGCAGGAGGGGGTGAACATTGGGTCTCTGTCTTTACTGGACCTTATTATGCAGAAGAAATGCAAGGTACAAGATGCTGGCCAGCAAGTTGCAAAAGAAATTAAAATGCTAATTTTATTGTTGGTAATAAAAGTAGACTTTATTGACTTTCTTTCGGTCTGCTGGGTCATCTGTTTCTGCACATCAAGCCAGGTTTCTGAGACGATTCTTAGCAAATAAATGAAACCCAACATCAGGTCCCAAAATGATTTAGGGTATTAAATGGGGTATTACTCTTTCGGTCCATAATGCAAACCAACTAAATGCATCTATTTTAGTAACTTTGAAGTTTCAATTCCTTGATTTCATCCCCTACAGCTCAGAGGAGAGAAAAGTCACTTTGGGTTGGAGAGGAAGGGAAGACTTCAGGTGGGACAGTGGTTCTCAACCAGGGCAATTTTGCCCCCAGAGGACATGTCTGAGACAGTTTTGGTCGTCACACCTGGGGTGGGGGGTGCACCTGGCATCTAGTGGGGAGAGACCAGGAATGCTGCTCAACGCCCTACGATGTACAGCACGGCTGGCTCCCACCACAGGCAATGACCCGGCCCAAAGTGGCACTGTGGCCAGGCTGAGAAATCTTGAGGTAGCATTTAGAACTTGTGCTGAGACTTGAAGTGTGAGAGGATTTATCGAGGCTGAGGAGGTGGCAAGAGCAGGGTGGTGGGGGGCATTCCAGAATGGAGAGCTGGCCAAAGGAAAGTCAAAGACGAGACTTCACTGGCAATGAGCCAGGAGGGAGGGAGAGAGTGACTCGGAGAAGCAGAGGGGCAGAGCTGGCAATAAGAACCTGCAGCAGTCGATCCGAAGTGTTGTGGCTAAAGGCTGACTTTCAATATAGGACCACGGCAAGGGCCACCAGGACTCAGAAAATTCCAGGTTATCTGTTAAAAGGCAGTTCCGTGATCCACTGACAGTAATGAGTATTCACATAAACAACATGCCACATAGACTCAAGTGGCAAAAAAAGAGCAAGCAAAGCCATGTTTAATTGGATTTGAAGTAAAACGGTTCTGATCTTGCATTTCTAATAGGTTATCAGGCAGGGAGAGAGAATTCAGGAAAGACAATGTAAACCTGAAGTTTACATTGATCATTTGCTTATCATTGATATATACATTGGCTTCACCAAGATGCATTTGTCCACTGCAAACGAATGGAGATAGGTTTGAAGATTTGTAGCAAGTTATGAATGGCGGTTTGGTTACTTGAAACCACTGACGAGCAGCCCGGCTGTAATTTATATGGAAGCACAATGCAGGAATGGCAGAACTAGGAAACGGTAGAGCAGGAAGGCCCTCGGAGGAAGGCGAGCCGACCCCCTCCTCATCCAGATGAGGAAGCCGGGGTTCCGAGCGGGTACATGAGCCATCTGGCTAGACTAGAACTGGGAACTAGATCTCAAAATCTTGGTTCCATTACATCCTGCTGCCTCCTTAGTTGTCAAATTCAAACGTGCGTGTATAGTGGTGTCAGAGTAACAGTCAATATAAAGCTGAGCTTTTACTATGCAACATTACGACCTGGATGGCATGATTTGTTGTCTTGCTTAGTTCTATTTGTGGTGTTATCGGAATCCTACAAATATCTATATATTTCAGCTGAAAATGCCTAGCCCACAGAGCCTAGGAGGAAAATATTGCACAAGGGAGATGAACAGGTTGGGCAGAAGATGGAGATTGGTAAATGCTAGAGCCCTTTGATAGATGTACAAACACCCCAACTCTGTGGGAGGAGAAAACAGGAGCTGAAGCACGTTGGAATCTCTGCTACGCCATATGAAGGCCAGGCAAGGCACTGACAGTAAATGTTTGGGGAAAAATCCAAAGGAATTTGCCTCAATACTTTTTAGTTCAACTGACAATGTATGAACTTTCCAAGCAACGGTAAATCTATAGAAATAGAAAGTTAATTAGCGGTTGCCTGGGACTGAGGGTGGGAACGGGGATTAACGGTAAATGGGCACGAGGGATCTTACTGGGGTGATGGAAATGTTCTAAAACTGGATGGTGGTGAAGGTTGCACGCCTTGGGAAATTTGAGAAAGATAATTAAATTGTACACTCGAAATGGGTGAATTTTATGGTATGCAAATGATACCTCCATAAAGTTGTTAAAAATACATCCTGGGAACTGGAGGATTCAGTTCAATATGATTTTAATCACTCTCCACCATCCTGACCACAGCTGCTGAAATCATATTCTCACGACCACATTTCCTCTAATGCCCACCTTTAAATCAGGCCTCAATGGAATATTCAGTCCTCTACCAAATTATTTAGATGGGGATAAGAAAAACAATTATGCTTCAATCTCCTACAATTAGCTATTCCCACTAGACTCGTGACTCTTAAGCTGGAAAGCACAGGAAAGCTTGAGTTTTGCATCAGATGCCCGATATGAGAGTAGCATAGGACTGAATAGCTTATTGTCTTTCAAGATGTTTACAAAGTGCATTACTTTTCTTTCCTCCAGTGAATAGTTTAGGCATGGAGCACAAAGTGAAAATAACCAAGATTTCTAAAGCCGTCTTGTGAGTCCGTGTTCCTTTTCTCTGCGGTTACTCATCATTCTGGCTCTCTGGAGTGGGTAAAGGAGATGGGGGGCAAAACCCTGCCATCATCCAGGGGTGCTTTTACTCACAGAACACTTACAGGGTACGGCTGAAGGACAGTGAGGAGTATCGATTCTTTGCAGCTTCTGTAAGAGAGGAGAACAAACATTTTTATGCAGTGCACGGAGCCTGACCCTAGCAGCAACAGTTTTCTTTTGATACGAAATGTCATGCGTTGGTGAAAGTTCTTTGGGCTCCCAGGGCAGAGTCAATCAAAAAGCTCAGAAGTGGGCTCTCACATAACGGGGAAAACAAAACTCAAGTGTTTCCCAAGTGGAACAAACAGCCCGATTGAAAGCTTCCTACGGGGCTTCCGTTGGGCGATATTAATGTGTGCTAACAGCAGGCCCCAAAGTAAAATTCTGCGGAGCGATGGAACGGTTTTCGAAGCATAAACTCAGGCAGACTCTTTGCACTTTGCTTTCAAAATTGATTCTCCTGTAGCCTACTTTTCTTTAAAGGCTTAAAATTTTCTCTGTAGTTTTTGGTAAGGGGGAGAGATTTTAAGCAATTCTGTCAATCTGTGGAAGATGATTCTCTCTCAGGGTCAACATCATGAAGGAAAAATATCATTGTAGTTTCTTATGTAAAGGCAGCACCCCAGCGACCAGCTCCTTCCCTACCCTACGGTTTACTCAGGATGCCGGGACGTGCCTAGGACCCTGGCCTGATAAATATTTCAGACAGGCACCAATCGGGACATTTGTTCACAACAGGGAGCGCTTTGTAGCTAAACGCAAAACGTCAGGGAACGGTGTATTTCATTTCCTCCACATAACCCAAACCTTCCAAATAACTCAGGCTCTTGGGGAAAAGAAAAATCATATAATGGCTTATAACCGGTTTTCTTCCTTCTGTTGTTCCTTTTGGATCGTGCGTGGGAGAAAGGTCACTTGCCACTTTGGTGAGGTGGAGCTGACTTCTCCTGCTCTGGGTTGTAATTAATTACCGGCGTTTGTGATTTATTGCCCAAATGAGGAAGGCGACACAAGGCTGTTCCCTTGAAGAAGCCGCTGCAAGTCGCATTTCTAGCGCCAGCTCCTTTGTGGCTGGCCTGCTCACTTCGGGCTGTGTCGCCGCCACAGCAGTGAGTGGAGGCCGTGGGGGGGCGAACAGAGGGATGAAGGGAGCAGAGGAAGGAGGACTAGGATTGCAGCTCCAGGAGGAGTCAGGACACCGGGCATGACGGGGAGGGGCTGCAGGGCAGCACACAGCTGACAGTAGCCCACCTGCTCTCACGAGCTTCCAGCTCCCCAGGGTGGGCAGAGAGCCCCCAATAACCGGAGTCAACAGCCAGTATCCTCTTTAGATGGAGTAACAGAGCACCAGGGTAATCCAGTGAGATTTCAGGGTGTGAGATGAAGCATCATGCATTGCCCGTGAGTGGTAGACATGGCTCGCGGTTCTGGGGAGCCCTCCGGCTCTTACTCCTGTCAACTTCAGTGTCACAAACACTATGACCCAGCAATCCGCAACCCCCCGCCCCCAGGCTTTATAGCACAAAGGAATTTTGCCGCTAGCCTCTAGGGCAGGGGTTCTTAACCTTTTTCGTTCCACGGACCCCTTTGCCAGTCAGGTGAAAACCTGGACCCCCTACTAAGTCCACACTGCTGTGTGTTATTTAATAAATATATCACACCTGCAACCAACACGTCCCCACAAGAATCATATTTTTTTGAATTTCAATTCAAGCTCACAGACCCCTGGTTAAGAAGCCCTGCTCTAGGGGAACGTGGATGAGGATGTTCCCTGCAGAGGGGGGGTGCTGGGTGGCCCCACCTAGGGCAGTGGCTAGGTGAACATGTGATATGCAGCAGAAGAGCTCGTGGATAAGGACTCTTGTTCTTCATCCTAGATGCTGGGAAAAGAAGCACAGAGGGTGTGTTTGTTTCCTCTGCTGCTGTAACAGATTACCACAGACTAAGTGGCTGCAAACAACACAGATTTCTTGTCTTACAATTTTGGAGGTCAGAACTCTGGATGTGTTTCCTTGGACTAAAAGCAAGGTGTCAGCAGGGCTGCATTCACTCTGGGGGCTGTAGGGGAAGGACCCATGTCCTTGCCTTTTCCAGCTTCTAGGAGCTGCCTGCATTCCTTTCTCCATGCCCAAAGCACATCAAATCTCTCCCTGACTTTCCTGTCTCCCTCTTTCACGGATAAGGACCCTTGTGATTACACTGGGTCAGCCTGTGTAATCCAGGATACTCTTCCTGTCTCGATAGCCTTAAGTTAATCACTTCTGCAAAGTCTCTCTTGCTCTGTAAGGTGACACAGTCACAGTTCTGTGGATGTGGACATCTTTGCGGGGGGTGGGGGACATTGCTTTGCCTACCACAGATGCTAACTTGATTAGCTAGCTATTGTTGTATAACAAATTACCACAAATTAAGTGGCTTAAAACAGCACACATTTATTATCTCAGTTTCTGTGAGTCAGAAATATGGCCATGGCATGGCTTAGCTGGGTCCTCTGCTTCAAATTCTCTCGTGAGGCTTCAATCAAGGTGTTGGCCAGGGATCTCAGCTGAAAGCTCAGATGGGGCAGGATTTATTTCCAAGCTCACTTTTGGGATTTCCGGCAGGACTCAGTTCCTTTCTGGGCTTTGGACTGAGGGCCTCAGTTTCTTGAAGGCTCCTGGCTGCAGGCTATCCTCAGTTCCTTGCCACACAGGCGTCCCAACATGGCAAGCCGCTTCATTAAAGCCAGCAGAGGAGAGTCTGCTGGGAAGCCAGAAGTCACAATTTTATGTAGCATAATCATGGAAGTGACGTCCCATCACTCTGGTCAGAAGCAAGTCCCAGGCCCCGCCCATACTAAAGGAGAGGGGATGGCACAAGGCTGTGAACACCAGGAGGCAGAGCTCACTGGGTACCGTTTTAGATTCTGTCTGCCACACTGACAAAGAGGGAGCTGTAACCTCAGAATCCACTAGTATCTCAAAAGTCGTTTCTGCCCATGACTACCTTATCACAGCATTTCTTTCTATCAAGAATGTCAGCAATAAGCATTGCTTGGCACACCTTATTTGAAAATAGGAACCATTTTTCCAAATCTCTCTATTATATTTATGGCATTTCAAGTTTTTATGTCTACATTAATGCTCTGTAACTTGCCAGAAATGTTACCTAGGTTGACTTTAATTTTACCATTTAATGAATAAATGAAGTTATCTGAATTGAAATAAAATATCCCAATATGTTATTTATCATCAGGACTGGGGGCGTGCTTTTCTTCTGTTTTCTCTCATCTATAATTATTTAATTACAACCTGCCAGACAAGAATTGATTCCATAATGTTTTGGATCCCTTAGAATTCCTAATCCAGTCCTGGGTGGGGAGGAAAAAAAAGATCTAAGCCTTTATGAAATAGCCACAACAGAAAGATTAGAATCGAAACTGAAAATGCCACGATTAAGTACTCAGACAACTTTTATTTTCTTTTTATGGAGGCCTAAAACACTTAGAGATTTTTAAAGATCCAGTTAGAAGCACATTTAGAGAAATATAATTTCATAATAAATCCAAGTGAATGTTCTACTTTTGAAGAATAATTTCAAATTGCTGTGCCAATCTCAATTTAAATGATTAGTTGAGTTTATTCAAAACATAATTCTAATCTCTGAGTCACAGTGTTGAACTGCAGGGAAAAATGCAATCTTATCTTACCTTAAACCACTCCTGTCAAATCCATCTACCATTCCTCTCTCTTCCTATCTCTAACAAAGGTCTTTTCTTATCCTTTCTTGATGGAAGGTCCCTTGACATGTGTTTGGGTCATCCAACATCAGTGGTCACAGGTCATGCTTTGGTATCACATCCCATTTTATAATGTCACTAGATGAGATTCTGTTGCAGCAAGCAAAGCCGTGTGAGGAAGAAGTCCAGATTCTAATGAGGTGGAGCTTGGTGAAGTGTGTTAAAATCCCTTTCCACAATGAAGCTGAAGCTGGTTCTCCCTATTTCTTAGAGAAGCAAAGTTTGGAACCTTTCTTTAACTGCCTTTCCCATTTTATATTTACACCATTTTAATATTGCAATATGCAATCACATTGGCATGTGCCATTGTATCTTCCCTTCTAGACCAACTAAATAGATCTCTTGATCAACTCAGAGTTTGATATGAATTTAACAGAGTAGTGAAGGGCCATTGAGATGTCCTTGGAGAGTGGGAGCAAAACAAAACAAAAATTAAATAACTAAAATACATGGGACGATATCTGATGTCAAAACTCAAGACATCCCATTTTAAAACAATAAAGTCCAAACAATCTATGATATTTTAAACTTCAAAAGTAGCAATAAGTAATTGATCTGTGAAGGCTGAAAAATTAGGCTTTTAAAAAGCAAATAAAGAGATAATTTAGGACTATATGTGAGAGGATTTTGTAAACTGAAAAATGACATTCTAACATCACTCAAAGGATAGCTG
>JAQZBX010050846.1:0-11946 GCA_029593785.1 Cabassous unicinctus | reverse complement strand
ATGCATTGTAGATTTCACAGAATAAAATATATTTTGGTGACATCAAGTGGAATGGGGATGAGGTAGTGAAACAAGCAAGTGGTTAAGCAGGGAACCTATGTCAACCGTGTATGCTTGATGTTAGGGAAAAAAAGAACAACACTAGGAAAACAAAGTGATGTATGAATGAAAGATAATTTATTAATAGAGATATGAAGATAATAAAAGGGGAAAAAAAAAGAAGAAATGGAATAGGAGAAAGAAGAGTGATGGAAAAGTGAAGAGGACTGTATAAAGTTGTGCTTTCTTGGATTCCTAAATGTTTTTTAACTACTGATTCTGAACTGAGTGACTCAAATAGGAGGTTTTATCTCAAGGGTAACATTTGACATAGCTGCTAGGGTTAGTGAATCTTCAATTATCTGAAAGCAGATCAGAACCTCTATAAGTCAATGAATACATATTTGAGAAATACTATGTACTAAAAAACTAAGCCTCAGTGAGAGCAGCAATCTTGCTTGACTCTTGTTCACTGATGAACTTTTTAAAAAAATTTTCTTTTAGGAGGTACCGGAGATTGAACCCAGGACCTTGTATATGGGAAGCAAGCACTCAATCACTGAGCTATATCAGCGACCCCCTGAGAGCTGTTTTTTTATGTTTTTTCATTTATTTTATTTTTCATTTTTAAACAATTTATTGAAGTATATCATTCATACACGAACATACATAAACTATAAGTGTTCAGTAAACATCGTGATCTTACAAAACAAACAAGCATAATGTCATACAGGGCTCCCACACATCACCCCCCCAAATACCCTGCATTGTTGTGAAACATTTCTTAACAAATCATGAAAGAGCATCATCAAAGTATTACTACTAACTATAGTCTCAATCTTCCTCCCCTATACATTTTTTTAAGGATTGATTGATTGATTTACTTTTATCCATTTTTACACCCCCCCCCGCCCCCAGTTTTTGCTGTTACTGTGTCCATTCAACTCTCTGTGTTCGTTTCCTGCCCCCTCTTCTCATCCTTCTCCTTGTGTCTTTACTGGGATTCGATCCTCGGAACCTCCAATGTGGGAGAGAGGCGTCCTACTACTGCCTGCACTACCTTAGTTCCTGGTTTTTTGGTGCGTCTCATCTTGGCTCTCCTTTGTGTCACTCTCCTGTTACCTCATCATCTTGCTGCGTGGCGCGCAGGGCCTGGCAGCTCACCGGCTCACGGGGCCTGGTAGCCTACGCACCTTCTCTATTTTTCTTTTTTTACCAGGAGGTCCCAGGGGTCGAACCCAGGTCCCTCCATATGGGAGACGGATGCCCAACCACCTGAGCCACATCCATTCCCCTGCTTTATCTATTAAGGTTGACCAAAGATACCAAAGTTACAGTCTTTTCCATACAGGATGGTCATATAATAAGTCAGGTTTAGTTTATCACCAGCATTCTAAAAACCAGACCTAGGGAGAAAAACTAGGTCTGGGGACACATGCATGGTTTCTAATGTAGTGAATGTTTAGCCTACTCTGATTATCACAAAGTCAGGACAGCGAGAATATTCACATGGTTTTTGTTTTGTTTTTAGGAGTTACCGGGGATCAAACCCAGGACCTCATACATGGGAAGCAGGTGCTCAACCACTTGAGCTGCATCCGCTTCCCTGAAATTTCTTGAGTAGTGCCTGAGTGCTTAATAAATACTTTCAGATGAACACTGAGCTTATTATACATGATCATGAAGAATTGCTTCCAGTACCTTTAAGTTTAGTGGTATGATTTTAAATTCTGGGTCTAAAAACTACCTAGCAAAATATTTCTGAAAGTTTTCAGGCACCAGGAACAGAAGCAGCAATACATGGGAAAGAATGGGCCTATTCAAAGAAATTTTTTTTCCCTTTTATAAATAATAAAATAAAACAGAACTTGGAAACGTTGTGTGTGGGTATGCAGTACTTAAATTCATCTTCTTTTATTAAGATTCATTTTGTGGATACTTGCATAAAGTGGTTAAAATTATTTTTTTCTAAGATTCCTTTTTTATTTTTGCAATACCATCCATACAGAAGTTTACAATTGAATATCTGAACAGAAAATCTGTACACATTATCATTTATAGCAATTTTACATGGAACGGCTTATAAAAATGGGTTCCTTCTAAATTCTTTCTGTTGCATTATCGCTGAGTATTATAGGTAGAAGAGCCAACCTAGTCTACTTACAAGTACCCAATTAAGATGGTACAACTGACATAAAATTCATTCCATGGTAATAGCTCAACTGAACATCTGACTATTCAGTACTGTTCTTGAGGAAAAACCAACCTTGATGTCTTAACAAAAGGCCAGGAATTAAGTTTACATAAAGATATTAAAGTCATCCAATTCTGCAAAATATTTTTGTAAAGAAAGGCTGGCTCTCTATTGGTCCATGAATACATGGTAAAATCCAAACCTACCAACTTGACAGGTGGCAAATTAAAGTTAAAATACGTGTGGAAAACCAGTTCAAGTTACTTGTCACGTGACTCTGGAGGAAACCAGGGATTAAGCAATTATGTTTGTTGCAAGATTGCTACCAACTTCTTCTGTCTTGGATTTAGTCCCGTTTAAAATTTAAAACATGCACAAACACTCACTATACATAAAATTAATGTTGCTTAAGGAAATAAGGCAAGATTAACAATTCATCACGAGACAGTTGAACTATTAACAGAGAAGCCGCCCTATCACAAAGCGGCTCCAGGTCATCACTTGTGGCCAGCGCAAGCAGCTGTTCTCAGCAGCTCCAGTGGGCACGGATTAGCTCATGGCAAGAAGTCCTTCAAGGGCTCCGTTAGACAAGCTTCCAGATCAAACTCGTCCTTCACCTGGTAGCACACATGTCTTACTTTGGTGGGCGTGCCAGAGTACACGTCAAAGTTATCCTGAGAGCTTGCTTGGGATTCTGAGCTGCTTTCTGCAGATTCGGTCTCCATTTCACAAAGGTCTACGGGATGTATTTCTTGCAAGTCACATCTTTTTTCAGCTGGAGGATCCCAAAAATGTAGTGCGACCTTCCAGAGCTTGATTTGCTGGTCCCAGGACCGCCGGCTATACTTCTTAAATTTGTTGGGGGTCTTAGGATGAATGCCAGGTTGTCGAAGGTGTCTTGGGACCTCCCTAATGTACCGGTCGTAGGCGATGGTGTTCTTCCCGTAGTTGATCTGCTTCTGTCTTCTCATCAGCACGCTCTCGTCTGTCTCCAAGACTGCCGGCACCGCAGATGTCGACTCTTTTGAATCAGAACTTGCCGATGACGATTTTCTTTCTCTTCCAAAGTCATTTATAAGAAGTTTTCTTTTATATCTTGCCATTTCTTTGTTAACCCTGGTCCTCATTTCATCTTCCTCAACTGCACTTCCCCAGTCTGAACACCTGGACAGGGGCTTCGGGCCTTCAGCAGTGGTAAAGCTATCAGGCCTGCGGTCCGCCCTCAGGGGCGCGCTTCCATCCCGACTCGCGGGCGTCGCCGGGTCTCGGTCCTCGGGCTTCCCGCGCTTCCCGTCGGCTCTGTGCTTCCGCCCTTGGGGCCACCTCGCCGGGGAGCGCGGGCTGGGGTCGCCGTACCTGGGGAGGCTTCGCGGCCGGCAGGCCATGGAGAGCGCCGGCGGGAGAGCGCGGGGAGGGCGGAGAGGACGTGGAGGAGTCGGCGGCGGGCGGCGCGGTGCGGGCGGCAGCGGGTGGGAGCTGTGGCAAGAGCCGCGCTTGTGGCGCGGGCGCTGACAGGCTTTGGGCGCGCGGCCGGTCCCCAACCGCCCTGGTGCAGCCGTCGGATCTTCCCCCGCCCCCATCCCCCAGCTCCCGCGCGCGCGCCGGCGCCGGGCGAGACCATCGGGTCCAGGCTGTGGGGGACGCCTACTTGCCCCGAGCACCTCGGAGGCTGCCTGCGCGTGGGCTGAGTTCCCGGCCCGCGGGGAACCCGGAGGCTACAGCTCCGGGCGCTGCCGTGGGCCCAGGCGAGCTGCCGCGGCCGCGTTCCCTGGGGAGGGGCCCGAGGGAAAGGTCGCCCCTCCCCCGGCCTGGAGGCGGCCGGTCTGCCGCGGGCCCCTCGGATGCGGACTGGCCCGCGCCTTCGGGGGGTGGGGTGGGGGTGTGTCTTAAAAGTATTCTTAATTCCTTCTTTTTGAAACACATTGAGGTTTGCAGAGACAGTTTTGCTGGAAAATGCAGCTGCAGAGAACAAATCAAAATTACTTAAGGGTGAAATACAGATTGAGATTGTGTGTGTCTGTGTGTGTGAGGAGGGCAGAAGACAAGTTTTACTTTGGCTGTATTGGTCGATTTCACAGCATAGTTTTCAGACCTTGCATTCATTCTTCAATATGTAAGCACAGAATTTGGAATTTTGGCAATGAAATACTTATTTTAGATATAATTAAAGATGCAAACAAAAAGTACCGAGAGGGAAGCGGCTGTAGCTCAATTGGTTGGGCTCCCGTTTACTATATGGGAGGCCCGGTTCTATTCTTCCGGTCTCCTGGTGACGGCAAGTCCGCCTGTGCTGTGCCCTAACGCAACAAAGGGAGACAAGCAGACAGAAAAAAGCAAAGCAAATGGACACAGCAAGCACAAGCAGCAAGGGGGAGGATAAAAAAAAAAAAAGTACTGAGCGTACTTATTAAATTTCAGAGGCATCCAAAAAGGAATTTTAGGTCATTAGACATAACTATAAGTAGGTAAGAGTTTTAATATTAGTAAGAAAATGGAAAAATACATTGGAAGTGGGAGTTTAAATGCAAAACAAACAAGCAAACAAACCTAAATGCACACACAAAACTAAATGCACAAAAATGGTAAATGCATAAGGAAAAATTTTGAGGTGATAAAATTATGGATTAATATTGGTAATAGAATTAAGGATTATTAAAATTATTCCTTTTCCATTCTTTCATTTTTTGGATACAGAAATTTTCTACAATGAACATGCATAACTTTTATAACCAAGAGAATACACATGAAAATAAATAGATAGCATTAAATTATCAATCATATTTTATCACAAGTTTTTACTTACATTTAAACTTCTTCAGGCCCTCCATTGTTGAATGCACATTACTTTTCCCATTCCCTGTAAAACAAATTTGATTAAGATATGGAAAGAGTAACATAAAAACTCATAGAAAACAGTAAAATTTGTGAAATTAAAAAATAACAGCAGGCTGGAACTTCTGTTAGTTAGGAGAACTAGACACAGTGGTTTGCTTTGGAATTTGGATTTTTTTTTCCTCAGATGAGTATAATGGAAGAAGGGATGATGCTTTCAATGAGACAAATATCTCTACTTCAACGTAATTCCTCTTTTCTGTATTTCAAGATTAAACTTAATAGGTCATGAATATCAAATCTAGTCATATCTTTTCCAAATTCTGCTTGATGACATTCAAAAAAAAAAAAAATGTATGAAGAGAAATATGTTGACAAATGTCCAGAGTTGGAATGGGGAGATAAATCTCGGTCTGGGCTAAATGTTTCCTTAGCACCCTGTGCAAATGTTTATAAATGTTAAGTCACAATTATTTTATGTGCCTATCCCCTGTATTGTATTATAATTCTTTGAGGACAAGGGTTTTGGCTCATTTATTTTCGTGTCCTTAGCTTTTGGCACAGAGCCTCACACATATCCCTTCCTTTAAAGAATTTATAGTCTGTTGGGAAATAGTATGAGTTTGACCTAAGGAAGAGGTCAAAGGGGGACTAGTCCGAGTATTAGAGGAAACTGATGAGAATGTGGAGAGGAACAGGACAAGAAAAAAAGGAAGAGAGTGGTTGGTACCTGAGAAGTTAATGTAAAGGTATGAGAAACCCAGAGGTTTAAATACTATATCCAGGTCAAAATAGCAACTCAAGAGAAACCACTGGAGAGGAAGTTAAAAGAGCAGCTTTGGGACAAGTGGGACAGAATGTTTCCTCTATGATGCCACCAAGTAGGAGAAGGGACAGAAAGGGAACCTGGTGGAACCCTTAAGAATTCTGATAAAGAAGTAATTTTTTACTGCTATGAAACATACACTGTTAAAAAAGATTTATTTTATTTATTTATTTCTCCCCCTCATTGTTGTTTGTGCTTGCTGTCTGCTCTGTGTCAGTTCGTTGTGTGCTTATCTTCTGTTTTTGTTTTTTTTAGGAGACACCGGAACCGAACCAGGGACCTCCCATGTGGGAGGCTTGAGCCACCTCTGCTTCCCAAAACATACACTTTTGTTTTGAGAATAACAACATATTTTTGTCTGTCTCTCTATCCAGAACTCTAATGCATTTTTCTCTAATATTTCTTTTCTGGCAACAATTTGGGAGGTGGGAGTTTGATGAAAAGAATATGAAAATTCCCCTGAGATAGGAAAGGCTGTAGAATTTTTAAGGATAAGGACATCTAATCTTTAATTTTAAGTGGTTTCAGTAAAATCTGCTATACACAGCCTTGAGTTGGGAAGTGATGGGATTAGGCAGTGTCCAGTGGAGTAACAGAATATAAAATGACAGCAGCAAAGAAAGAAAAAATGCAAAGCAGAGATTGAGAATTCAAAGCAGAAAAATCTGAACCATTAGTGAATAGTGTACATTCCCCTCTAAACTACCAAAGGGTCTCTAGAGATAAGAGAGATGCTGGCTTTCCCCCATACATGGGATGTGATCATCCCAGTAAGCTGGAGGGTTTGGGGACCTACTCCAGTGAAGGGGAGAATTTTCCAGGCAAGGGGATAGCACAAGCAATTGTTTCAGGGCAAGACATTTGTAGAACTTTCATGAAGTTCAATGTGACTGAAGCTCAGAGTATGAGCAGAGAAATGGCAAGGAGACTAGAGAGGTACAGTGGTAATGTCATGAAAAGCCTTGTAAGCAAATGGAGAGTCACTGAAAGGTTTTAAAGCAGGGAAGTGACCTGATCAGATTTAGGTTTTAGGAAACATCCTGAGTGCAGAGTGGATTGAAAGAAAGCGCCACAGCAGCAGGAAGATTAGCTGGGAGGCTACTGTAATCATCCAGGTGAGAGATGACATTGATCAGTATTAGCTACAGGAAGTAAAAGAGGAAGAACTAAGTGGACTTGGTGATTGAATATGGGAGGGTAAGAGAGGAGAAATCTAAGATGATACTTCATATTCTGGCTGGAGCAACTGGATATACGGTGGTCTCTTCAGAGAAAAAAGAAACATAGGAGTTTTTAATTTATAACCACTGAAGGAACAGGGAAGCAGCTGCACCTGAAGTTTAAGAAATTTTGCTAAGTGTATGTTTTTGTCCCAACCTATATCTTGGTCATGTTAGCCTGGACTTTAAACTGTGAAATAGTATTAAGTGAGAAACATGTGCCATGTTACAGAAAAACATGCATGTACTTATAATCATATATATGTATGTAAACACATTTCTATGAGCTTAGAGAGAAGTGGGGAGCTATAATAGATAAGTTAGTATAGGTTACCTCAGGGAGCTGAAATTAGACTAGAATAGTGGAGGTAAATTATTAAATTTTGTTCTTTATACATTGTATTTTAATTGTTACATCTAGATTGTTTTACCTTTGTAATTAAAAATTTTAGTATATTAACAAGTGAAAATTAAATAAAAATAAAAAGAAACATAGGAGGAGTTTTGTGGGGAGGGAAGATAATCCAGAGGTTTAAGACTGGTTTCCATGTCTTAAAGGAGCTGGAAGCATATCTAAACAATCAAAGTATAAGGGTGAATATTCTGAGTCTCAAGTGAGCAGTATCAACAAAGTCCTGTAAGAATGCAGAGAAGAAAGAGTAAACTCTGACCAGGGGATGGGTGGTGGTGGTAGAGATTGAGGAATGCAACAATGAGCATGTGGCATTAGAGGAGATTTTATGGTTGGACTGTTAGAATTTGGATAGATAGAATGGAGGGGAGGGTAACATTTTAGGCAGAGGAAATTGTAGTGATCAAAGGACAAAAATAGGAAGGAACAAGATATTTTGAAAAAACCATGGGTAGTTCAGTTGGTTTGGAGCTTAACATGTTGGAAGTAGTGGAGGAGAAGGAGAGAAATACATGGGTTCTATGTTGCAGTGGGTTTTGTTTGGATATTTTTTTTGGAATATAGGAAGGAGCCACAAAAACTTTATACTGTTGCTATGTGATGATTGATCTGAAGCCATCTTGCAACACAGATTAGAGTAGGAGAGAATGGAAGGCTGGCTAATGGCTACTGCAATAGTCTGAAATAAAGAACGTCCATTAGGTTGACAATTAAGGAAAAGGAACAGATAAGAAAGATAGTATGAAGGAAGAATGAGCAAATTTGGTTTTTGAATGGAAGTGATAGGATAAGTAAGGTACAGAGAAGAGGGCAGGGTCAAAGGTGATTGAAGCTTTGAGTCAGAGTTTTGAGAAAAGTGTATAGTATTATTAACAGAAGAAGAAAAGGAAGAAGATCTGCATTGGGGGTAGGTGGGGAAGGAATGATATATGAGTTTGGTTTGAGATCTTAAGTTTCAGATGCTGAATGCAGAAGATGCTTTTGGAATACATTTTAAAGTGGCATTAAAGGAAAAGTTGGAAGAACTAAATACAGAGAGATATACCATGGTCATGAATGGGATAACAACACTGTAAAGAAGTATATTATCTTTAAATAAAACCACAAATCCAAAGTAATTCCAGTAAAATTTATTGCAAGCTTTTAAAAATAACACACTGATTATGAAGCTTATGGAAGAAAAATTTTTATGGATAGCTGAGACAGTTTTGAAAAAGAAGAGCAAAGAGGGCAGATTTGCCCTACCAGATATGAAGAGATATTACAAAGTCAGAGTAATTAAAAAGTTGGTATTGGGTCAGAAACAGTATTAAGCAACACTATAGAGAGCCTCCCAAACAGAATATGTATATATAGTAACTTAGGATGTATCACAAATAACTGAGGTGTTGAGAAAATTGTTCACTACAGGAAGAAAAAGTAAGTTGAATCCCTCCCTGATGCCACATATAGAGATGCCCTCCAGGTGAATTAAGTACCTAAGTGTGAAAGGTAAAACTATATACCTAGTAGAAATTGTGGCAGTTTGATATTATTTATGAATCCCCCAAAAATATTATGTTTGTAAACTGGTCTTTCCTCTGGGTGTGAAACCCTTTGATTGTATTAAATTGAAAGGTTTTTAGTTGACTTGATAAAACCAATTTGGGGCTTTTGATTTGACCACGTCAGTAGCGCGTGATTCTGGTTGAGTCCCGCCCCCTTGGTGGGCTGATATAAATGGATACTCACTCAAGAAGACACACAGAAGAAGACACATGGAAGAAGAGAGAACTTGGTCATTTCGGTGCTGCCATGAGACAGAAAGGAGAAGGCTCAAACAGCTAAAGTCCCGGGAAGAGAGATGAGCCATTTGCCTGATAGTTTGCAGCCAAAGAGAACAGAGCAGTTGAGCAGCTGCGAAGACCAACAGACCAGGCAGAAATTGTCCGCTATCTTGCTTCAACACTGGCAACTTACTTTGGTGAGAAAGCAGCCTTGAGTTGTACTCTTTAAGGCCTTGTAACTTTAAGCTTTTACTCCAAATAAATACCCCTTATAAAAGCCAACAGATTTCTGGTACTTTGCATCAGCACCCCTTTGGCTGACTAATACAGAAATAGTAGTAGAAAAACATGACAAAGATGAAGCAGTAGCAGCAGCAGCAGGAGGAGGAGGACAAAAAGGAGAAATAGCTTTATCTTGGGATGTTGAAAGATTTCTGAGACAAGATACAAAAAGCCGAAAGGGGGAAAATGACAAAAATTGACTACATCTAAATTAAAGAGTTCTATTAAATGAAGGTTTCATAGCTTGAGAAAAAATATTTGCAATATCCCAAAATGACAAGAAATTAATATCTTGAATATACAAAGTTTTCCTACAAAGCAGCAAGAAAAAGACAGGGCACCTAATAGAAAAAAGGGAAGGGCTATGAATAAGAAATTTCCAGGAGGCAAATACTGAATGGCTAGTAAGCATAGGAGAGATGCCCTACATTATAAGTAACTAAAGGAATGCAAACATCATAAACAAGAAAATATAAGTTAAAATGAAATATTATTTTGTGCCTATCAGAACTGCAAAAAATCAGAAAGTGAGATAATATTAAGAATGTGGGAAAATGGGAAACTTAATGCACTGCTGCTGGGATTGTAAATGAGTACAGCCATTCTGAGAACAATTTGGCAATTCTTAGTTAAACAATTAAGTATATATATGCACCTTATGCTCCAACAATGCCACTTTTTGGTATCTATATCTCAGAGAAAATATTGCCGAGATCCATAAGAAGACATGTACATAGAGGTTTACTGCAGCATTGTTTGTGATAAGTTGCTGGCAACTTTGGTATACATCACTGGGGCAGTGGACAAGTAAATTGTAGTCATTGTATTGCAGAGAAGTTATGGAGCAACCAGAATTAGATTGATTTATAAAAACATGGGTGAATCTCAAAAACACTGTTGATTCACACCCACTATGATGGCTAGAATAAAAAAGTCAGATAATAACAAGTATTGGAGAGGATGTGGAGAAATTGGACTTCTCATACATTGCTTGTGGAAATGTAAAATGTTGCAGTCACTTTGGAAAAACAGTATGAAGTTCCTCAAATGATTAAACAGTTACCATATGACCCAGCAATTCCACTTCTAAACTTGGGACCTTGCACATGGGAAGCAGATCTTTTGTTTTTTTAGGAGGTACCAGGGATTGAACCTGGGACTTTGTACATGGGAAGCAGGAGCTCAACCACTGAGCTACACCCACTCCCCTATGGTTGCAGATTTTATAGTTAGGTCTTTGATCCATTTTGAGTTAAGTTTTGTATAAGGTGTGAGATAGTGGTCCTCTTTATTTCTTTTTGCTACGTATATCCTGTTTTTCCAGCACCATTTGTTGAATAGACTGTTCTGCCCCAGCTGGGTGGGTTTGACAGCCTTGTCAAAAATCACTTGACCATAGATGTGAGGGTCTGTTTCTCAGCTATCAATTTGGTTCCATTGGTCTATTTGTCTATCTTTATGCCAGTACCATGCTATTTTTTTTTACCACTGTAGCTAGGTAATATGATTTAAAGTCCAGAAATAAGAGTCCTCTACCTTCACTCTTCCTCTTTAAGATGTTTCTGGCTATTTGAGGCCCCTTACCCTTCCAAATAAATTTGATAATTTTGTTTTCCATTTCTTTAAAAAAGGCTGTTGGAATTTTTATCAAGATTGCATTGAATCTGTATATCAATTTGGGTAGAACTGACATCTTAAAATATTTATTCTTCCAGTCCATGTGCATGGAAAATTCTTCCATTTATTTAGGATTTCTTTTAGCAATGCATTGTTGTTTACTCAGCACTTAATCTTACTGGGTTTCCCTTGTATGTGATGCATAACATTTCTCTTGCTGCTCTCAGAATTCTTTTTGTCTTTGGCATTTGATATTCTGAGTAGTAAATGCTCAGAGTAGGTCTATTCAGATTTATTTGAATGGGAGTACGTTGTGCTTCTTGGACACAGATATCTATGTCCTTCAATAGGGTTGGGAATTTTTCGACCATTATTTCTTCAAATATTCCTTCTGCCCCTTTTCCCTTCTCTTCTCCTTCTGGGACACCCAAGACATGTATGTTTGCATGTCTCTTGCCGTCATTTAGTTCCCTGAGACCCTGTTCAATTTTTTCCATTCTTTTCTTTCTTTTTTTATTTTTTTCAATTTTTTTTCTTAACTTTATTTGTACATTTAATAATCGAAAATATAAACAATTGAAAACTAAAAAGTAAACACAGATGAATAAATATATACATTTCTCCATTAAATGTAATGGATACATATAAATTTTTTTTTTTTTTGTGGATCAAACAATATGTTACACAATATATTTAGTTCATAGTAATGCATTCATACAGTATTTGTCCTTTTGTGTCTGGCTTGCTTCACTCAGCAT
>JAQZBX010050845.1:0-19547 GCA_029593785.1 Cabassous unicinctus | reverse complement strand
AGAGATAGGAACACTTATTCACTGTTGGTGGGACTGTAGAATGGTACAGCCACTGTGGAAGACTGTTTGGCAGTTCCTAAAGAAGTTGAATATAGACTTGCCACGTGACCCGGCAATACCACTACTGGGTATATACCCAGAAGAACTGAGAGCAGTGACATGAACAGACATCTGCACACCGATGTTCACAGCAGCATTATTCACCATTGCCAAAAGTTGGAAACAACCCAGGTGTCCCTCAACTGATGAATGGATAAACAAACTGAGGTGTATACACACAATGGAATATTATTCAGCTGTAAGAGGAAATGAAGTCACGAAGCATATGACAACATGGATAAACCTGGAGGACACTGTGTTGAGTGAAGCAAGCCAGACACAAAGGGACAAATACTATATGATTGCCCTATTATGAATTAAACATATTATGTGAGCCATTAAAAAAAAAAGAAAGAAACCTAAAATTACCATTTGAAAGAAGCATCCTACTTAGAATATACCCAAACTAAACTCATTGATCACTGGCATTTGTAAATAAATAAAGGTAATAACAGGTGACGTTTTGGGGGCACTTTCAGGGCACTGACACTGTTAACACTGCTTCCCGTGTGGCGAGAGCACACTGAAGCCTCACAGCAAGGCCCGCGGCTCCTTCCTTCGCAGGGGAGTCATGTGGGTCTGAGAGGGGCTGGATAAGCTGTGGGGTTCCTGGTGAATCACTCCAGCAACAACCATACCTGCACCCACAGTATCAAAGGAGCAACCACCTATCAGCTAAAAGCAGCCTCAGGACCACCCAGCTATTACCCAGTAAGCTAAAAGCCAGGTAATGCAAGTGGCAAGCCAGCTAAGGCCTCCTGTCCACTTGGCTTTCACAGAGTAAGACTCATCTAGGCTCCTGATTCTGTTCTCTTCAGGATAATTTTTTTAAAAAATACAATTTCCTGATCAAATATTAATTGATCTTCGTAGAGATGATAAATAAAAATGCTGAATGGCACAGGAGTACTTTAGGACTTAAAATTAAACAGTTACTTATCAAGAACCATATAAAGTTCAATAAAATATACTGTTTTTGTAAAAGTGATGTATGTTCATTGTGAAAAATGGCAAAGAAGTGAAAAACCACCCTCATCCAAAGAAAATCACTAATAGCATTTAGGTAAACATCCTTCTGGAAAGCTCTGTGTATATGTAAACAAAGAGATCTATGTCAACGTCTCATATAATGACTTTATGATTGTTTTAGTCTCTGCTTTTGAATATAATATGGTTTTGACCTCTTTCTATGTAAATATAATTCAACTATTAATTTAATTTTATTAAATTTATTAGTTATTTTACCATCCTCTTATTTTTAGGCATTACTTTGTTTTCGATTTTTCACGTTAAAAAAAATCTTGAATTTTTGCACACATCATTGTGAACTTGATCAATTATAGCCTTATGAGAAATTCTTAGGAACGGTATTAACAGGCTGAAGACTGAGCATGTTTTATAATCTGATGCATATTCTCAAACAGGACTCCAGACAGAAAAACACTAATTTACCCCTTTACTAACAAAAGCAGGGCGGTGGACAAGGGAGCCTGTTGTAGGGAACGGAAGCATGGGCCGCAGGATGTGCGCAGAGCCGGCTCTGCCCTCAAGGCGGGGCCTTGCGCCCCTGCCCGGCAGTGTTCCCTCTTTGCTAGGCACAGTCACTGGGTGTATTCCGCCAATCTCCCCTTTTGAAAACGGGGTTTTTGTAGCAGTTACTCCATCCCTTTCCTTTTCGAGTATATTAATGATAGGTTTTGGGGGGTGGGGTTCTTCCAATTCTACATTGTCTCTTTCTTCAAAGTTTCTGTTTATCTGATGGCTGAAATCACTCATTTTCTTTTTGAGATGTTCCTTCAATGTTCGGTAAGCTTTTTCTGTCCATATTTAAATTTCAAAAATGCTGACTGGAAGCTCTGCATATGAGGGTGGGCTTCATGATGGCACAAAAGGAAATGAGCTGGCTTCTCGTGGTGGTGAGGGGATTCCCAGACGTCAGTTCTATGAGCATTTTCTCCTGAGCTGTTTTTTTTCCCCCCTTCTCCTTTTTCTTTTTGCCTAGGAAGACATTCTCCAATCTCTTAACTGATGTTATAAACCAAACATTCAGCATCTTAGGAGCAAAGTGGGGGCAAAGTGCTTGGAGAGCTCACAGTTCAGTAATGGATTTTGGTTTAATTTACTTGTTTTCAGAAATCCTCTGGTTCGAGTTTCTGCTTTCCTCTGCTGGTTACACATTAGTGCCCTAGCTAGGAATGGCATGCACACACACAGCTGGGAGCCTAACTGCTTGTCTCAGGGCCTTCCAACTATTCCACCCGTTTTCAGAGTCTCACTGCACCTCCACTTTCAGAGGCACCTGCTGTCTCTGTTTCCTGAAACTCTCTAGGGTTTTTCAGGACAAACCAGCTTCCTTCAGAGGTTTCACCTGAGTATGCTAAGACGACAACTTTCAGCCTCTGCTAAGTCAGATCCTTGTCCACATGTCATCTTCCTCTCTTGCTCTCCTTTTCCTTGTGGTCAGTTTTTACTCTTTTAAAATTCTACTTTTATTTTGTCCCTTAAGCGTCATTTGAGTCATTTTTTACAATCCAGATTTTTTTAAGTATATATACATTTTTTACTTAATTTTTCCATTTTTTATTATTATTTTCTTAATAATAATTTTTTATTTTTAAAAGATACTCAAGTACATAAATGTTACACAAAAAATACAGGGATTCTCATATGCCCCACTCCCCACACCTCCCACAGAAACATCCTTCATTAGTGTCTTTTTAAAAGATTTTAACTACAGCGATCATTCTTTGAGTGAATATTTATACCAGGCTTTATATTAGGAACTTTACAAATACTGTTAGTAATCCTCACAACAACCCAGAAATGCGTTACTCACATCTGACAGATTTTAAAATTGAGTTTCATAGAGGTCATGTAAATTGCCTAGGCTCACAGGACTAGTAATACGTGGTTAAGCTGTGGCTGGGACCAAGGAATGTCCACTTACTAAATCTGTAGAGTTTCCACCAGATTCTCCAAAGTTAACGTACAACCAAGGACTCTCTCTGATCCTCTAATTTGCAAGAAAATGTATTTGTTTCATAGATTGTCTATTATATATTGCAGAACTATTCTATTTTAAAAATAATTTGTGCTGTGATAATTAGGGCAAAATTAGCTGCTGAAATAGCCCCTAACTCTGAAGGTCTTAGTAAGAGGAAGTTTATTCTTCCACCTTGTGGAAGTCCAGCGCTCCTGATCACGCGTGGCCTGGTGGTGGCCCAGTCTTCTTCCAGCTTGAGGCCCCGCGCCCCTTAGATCCTGGAAGTCCTCCACACAGAGCAGAGACCACCGGGAGCACCTCACCCACCTCCTGCTGGATCAACCACTCACCATCCGCGCAAAACAAGAAGGTAACAAAGGGAGCCCTCCACACTCCATTCAGGTCTAATTCCACACTCCAGAGATGACTATTAAGGCCAATCTGAAACATAATTAACTTTCTGTAATTACGGTCCCATAACAAGTTAAGTAAGCTAATTGTTCCCTGTCTTAACAACCACACGCATTCACTGAAAAGCCATCTAATGGATCAAATCTAACTAAACGCAATACATTAGGTATGTCTATTATGGACATGGCTTCAGCCCTAAAAATTTGATGGTAGTCTAATGAAATAAAAAAGTAAAATGAAACATAAAATGCCATTAAGAAGGAATAAACAAAGAATGGGTGATTGTAGAGGAAATAATTGCTTAATTTTTGATAAGGCATATAGAGAACAATTTACTAAATTAAACTTGAGCTGGACTCTGAAGAAAAAGTGGGCTCTAACCCATGGATAAAGGTGGAGGGGGTTTGACAGGCAGAGGAAACATGACTGTGACCCTAAAATAGTGACTACTCCAGTAACAGCACAGCATGAGTGCCTGGAGGCTTGAGGGAGAAACTCGAACTGAGAAAGGTAGGCTGGAGACAAGTCGTCTGGGACCTTGAAACCTATTGTAAGAGGTTTGAAAATCACTTATGAAATGAGATGCAACTGTTTTAAATAGTTGTTTTTTATTATCATCTGAGGTAGAGTGGTACATGAATTGAAAAAAGGCTAAAAATACAAAAGGAAATGAAAACACTAGCATACATCAAACCATTTTTTTTTTAATTATGGGAAGTGGGACTAGAAAGGCTAAGAGAAAGCTCACAGTATTGGGTCGCTAACCAGGCAGAGAAGATAAGGGAGAAGAGCAAATTAAAGATAACTAAGATCTGCAGCTTGGGTACCCTGGCAAATGGTGATGTCGCAATAGGACAAAAGGAAGAGAAGCAGGTTTGGGAAGAACAAGGGGAATGGTTTAGTTTGGAAGCATCAAACTAAAGATGTCAGCAGAATAGTCCCTTTTAGTAAGATCCTCAGAAGTTTACTGGTAATATTAATTTGAGCTTAGAAGAGAAGTCAACAGGAGCAAATTACAGAACTGAAAAGAAAATGGAAAATGAATACATTCTGGATTAGGAATATTTGCTTGCTGAAGTCTTTTCATTTGTATAAGACTCATTTTCTCAATTAGCCTAATAAAAAGGGAGAAGAAAGAATCAGAGTTCCAGAAATTGAAAGACTGAAGAAACTATGACTGTCAGAGGTCCACTGGAAAAAAAAAAAAAAAGAGGAGAACCTATTTTCTTATTAAGAGTGAGCTATAATAACATACCATCCATATATGAATGGACATATAAACAAAGTTACCTTGTAAAAGCTTCCTGCAGATATCAAATAGTATTTTATATAGGCCTTTCTACTCAGGAAAAGCAGCCATATTATAAATACCAAGATACAGGCTCTTACAAATGAAATAACCTACAAAAGTATTTTGACCTTTGATCACAGAATACTTCACAATGGTGTTCCCATGTAAAATATAACCACTGATTTTAAGGAAGGTATTTTGTTTCTGATCTAACACACACACACACACAACATACGGATACACCTTATTTTATCTATTGTGAACCCAGAATACTCAAAAAAGAGTTTATCTCCCCAGTTAATGATCTCACTTTTTGGCCTGTTTCTAGATCCACACACCCTGAATGGAAGAGAGAGAGAAACCAGCAAGTCAAAAGTGTACTTTTCCATGGCATTTGAAACTTTCACATCACACAGTCCTATTTCAGGCTGCTTTAAAGACCTAAAACTGCTTTATCCTAGAGTAGTGTGGGTCACAGTGCCAACTTTTGCCCATCAAGATAAGCTGGCTTTCAGAAAATTATTCTTATATTAATTTTTTAGAACTATGTATAATGATGCTATATATAAAAATATTCAGCATTCCAGACCAAAAAATAAAATAAAATAAAATAAAATAATTCAAAAGCTCTGACCTATCAAGTTCAGAATAAAGTCCAAACTCCAAATCATATCACATAAGTCTTTAACAATCTAACTCTAACTAGAGTGGGACCTGGATTTCCGTGAATGTAAGGCTTTGGAAATGCCGGAAGTGAGCTGCTCCCCACACTGGTCAATGCTTCACCTATGGAACGCCTACACATCTTCCTGGATTCGGTGTCTGCTCTGAATACCCAGGAAGTATCAATTGTTCTGTCGTTTGAGGTTGGTCCTATAGCACATTAAAAAAAGTTTTATCACAGCATGTTTCAGGCATACAGTAGAAGCTCACTGAATTTATTTCAGCCAAGCTCTTGCCGTCTATAATGCCACGCATTCCCTCTTGATGATGATCTTGCTTAGCTAACATATTCTATTATTGCTTCTTAAAATTATATTGAAATATTAGCAAAAAAAATTTTTTTAGCAAATAAAAGAGAGAAATGCACACTATAGGGGTTCTATTAATCTTACAGAATCGAGGCTTCATATAGGGTGTCAAGGATAATCTTTTGAAATTCAGCCTAAAACAAAAGGCACTCAGAAGTAACATGATTTTTTCCCCTTTGGAAGAACTTCTAACTGAAAAATGTTTGATGCTGACTCAAACATAAAGGTTCTGTGGGAGGGAAAGAGGGATGGATCTCTTCTCTCCTGGAATGTGAGTCACAAGGGATATCGTAAACAGGTCTAATCACAAGTAGGCAGACTTCTGTGCATTAAGTTTTAGACTAAGCAATCATGGCAGCTCATGTTTAGGTACACGGCTCTCCACTTATCACAGATTCACAAACTTAATACTCTAGGCTATAATATATAATGCAAACACAGCAAGTATTTACTTTCACCTTCTTTAATGCTCAGACATTGAACATCTAGTTTTACCAAACAATACCAAACAGATTACCAAAACGATCTGGTAAAATAGCCTTAAAACATGCATCCATACTTAGAAAGTTACTAAATAAATTTAATGGGTTTTTTTTTAAATACAAAGTGGGTCACAGACATTTAACCCATCTGTAAGTCAACATATGAAATATTCTTTGGAAAGAAAACCTAAAAGGATATATTATGAGACTAAATCTACTTAAAGCAGTTCCCATAAGCCCAATAATACCAATAAACTGCTTACTGTGAAAAAAAAAATAGAACTGTAATATAAGCTACATGTTTTAGTTTCCTAGGCTGCTCAAAGCAGATACCATGGCTTTAAACAAATAATTTATTAGCTTACAGTTTGAGACTGTGAGACTGTCCAAATCAGGGTATCATCAAGGCGATGCTTTCTTCCTGAAGACTGGCTGCCATAGGTCCTGGGCTCTTCTGTCACATGGCAAGGCTCATGGTGGCATCTGCTGGTCTCTACCTTCTCGTCAGAGTTCTGTTCATTTCAGCTTCTGGCTTCTGTGGCTTTTTTTTTTTTCCCCCCTGTCTGAATTTCATTCTCTTATAAAGGACTCCAGTAAGAGGATTAAGACCCATCGTGAATGAGGTGGATCACGCCTTAAGTGAAGCAGCCTCATCAAAAGTCCTACTTATAATGGATTCACACCCACAGGAGAGGATTAACTTTAAGAACATGCTTTTCTGGGGTACATACAGTTTCAAACCATCACACTCCATCCTGTGGACCCCAAAAAAGACATGTTCTTTCTATATGCAAAATACATTCATTCCATCACAGTATCCCAAAAGCCTTAAGTCATTTTCAGCAACGATGCTAAGTGCAAAGTCTCATCAAAATAGATCACAGGTGTGGTATATCCTGGGACACAGTTCCCCTCTGGCTGTGGACCTGTGAAACCTAGAAAATAAGTTATCTGCTTCCAATATACAAAGGAGGAACAGGCATAGGATAAACATTCCCATTTTCACAGGGAGAAATTCGGAAGGAAAACAGGAGTCATTGGTCCCAAACAATTACAAAAACTAGCAGGGCATGCTCCGTTAGATTTCAAGGTCTGAGACTCACGTATGGTACGATGTTTTGTCTTCTGGGCCTGATGGAGGGGGCAGCCCCATGCTTTCTAAGGATGAGAACAGTGTCCGTGCTCTCTCCCAACAGAGGGTGGGGAAGGTTCCTCCCTCTGAGGTGGGTCTGGGGTGGTGGCCAGGCTCTCTGCAACCCCTGGGGAACAGGCTGCACCACCTCTGAAGACTGGGTGGCAGTACTATTCCTGAACAACAGGGTGGAAGGCTGGGCCCCTCCAACTGCCAGGGCATACTCACTCTTTCCACACGCACCGGTGGGCTCGCTCTCCTGACCCGAGAGGGTGCCTTCAGTCCAGACCTCAGTTTCCATGGTCCTGCCTTTGAAGTCATTTCTTCCTTCAATCTGTCCCTTTTCTGTCCCTATTAGTCCAGACTAGCAGTGGTTCCATTCATACAGATTTCACCAAAAAAATTGACGGTTTCTTCACATGTAGGACACAAGGGCCCAAACCATCAGACAAAAGAACCTTCCACAAATCCTTTCTGGACAACTGTATTTCCAATCCTGACTTACACTGAAATAGCTGACTGGTTCCATCTTCAGTTAAACCCTCACATGGAGCACTATTCTCTGGGGACTCACTCTCCAGAAGCTTAGGATTTTCCAAACCATCAGTTTCTGGTTTCTTTGTGCCTAAGAGTTCAGTTCTCAGTTTATCCCTTTCCTCTAGTATTTTACTAAAAGCTACAAGGAGAAACCAGGCTGCACTTCCGGAAATCTCCTCAGCCAAATATACAAACTCATTGCTCCTAAATTCTGCCTTCCATCCGATATCAGAACTCAATTTCACCAAGTTTTCTGCCACTTTAACACAAGGGTTTCCTTTCCTCCAGTTTCTAACACATTTGTCATTTCTGTCTAAGGCCTCATCAGAAGTACCTTTAGCATCCATATTTCTAGCAACAGTCTCATCGAAGCAATCTAGACCTTCTCTATCAAGCACTTCGCAATTCTTCCAGTCTCTACTCACTACATTACCCAATTCCAAAGCCATTTACACATTTTTGGCATTTGCAATAGCAGTACCCCACTCCTCTGGTACAAT
Source organism: Cabassous unicinctus (assembly GCA_029593785.1). NCBI lineage: Eukaryota > Metazoa > Chordata > Mammalia > Cingulata > Chlamyphoridae > Cabassous > Cabassous unicinctus. The sequence goes on along the minus strand of JAQZBX010050845.1, from coordinate 11,081 downwards.
AATATGCTTGCGTTTCCTAGGCTGTTTAAAGTAGATACTGTGAAATGGATTGGCTTCAAACAATGGGAATTCATTACTTTACCGTTTGAGGCCAAGAGAATGTCCAAACTGAGACATCAAGGCAATGTTTTCTTCCTAAAGACTGGCTGTGTAGATCCTGGGCTCCTCTGTCACGTGGCAAGGCATGTGGAGGCATCCACTGGTCTCTCCCTTCTCTTCCAGGTTTCACTGATTTCAGCTTCTTGCTTCTGTGGCCTTTTTTCTTTGTCTGAATTTCATTCTCTTATAAAGGACTCCAGACCCATTCTGACTGAGGTGGGTCACACCTTAGCTGAAGTAGCCTCATCAAAAGGTCCTGGTTATAATGGGTCCACACTCACAGAATGGATTAACTTTAAGAACACGCTTTTCTGGGGGTATGTACAGTTCCAAACTACCACCCTATATCAGCAGATTCACTTCAGCCAAACAATCATATTTCTAATAGTCATGGAAAAATATAAAAATAAGTTATTCCTCCTATTCATGTAGGCCCTTGACTTAAGGGAGTAAAATAAAGGAACAAGGCATAAATTGGGAGTACCATGAAAAAGGCAGGGCTGGCTTGTATTTCTATAATGAGGGCTCTGTATGTGGATAGTGTACATTTAATTAAATGACAAAGATATACCACAACCCTGAATTTAAGCAGAAGATTCTATCTGAGCCATTTTCAAGTGCACTAGCATTTGAAAATGCATCTCAAGTCTATTATTCCCTTTGTTTTCCTAAGCACAACGCTGTAAACTTATTTCAACATAATAGTAGCCTTCACATGACCTATGTAAGCAAAATAATCCCTTTCCCAAGGGGGGAAAAAAACCCAGAATGAAACATTTATACACACTTCCAAAGAAAGGGTAACAGAATTGGTATAGTACTTGCCAGGAAAAAATTTGAAGCTATACTTAAGTGTCATAAAATGCTTGTGCTCTGTGATTCCTATTCCTGGGAATTTATCATTTGAAAATACTATGCAGGTAGTTCTCAATTTTTCATGCTAATATCTATTTTATATCCTCTATTTTCATATCCCTAAAAGAGTTCCAGACTCTCCTATGTGTTCACAAGAGAATATTTTAATTTATTGCATTAAGATCTGCCAGATAAAAAAATCAGTTTAGAAAATACAGTTCTTACCATCTGAATCATGTTTCTGTGACAGAAAATTGAATTTTTCCTATATTATTTTATGGGGAAAAAAAGGAAAATGGGGAAAGGAAAAATGAAAGTGTTGGTACAAGTAAGAGAGTCACAGGTTTCATAAAATTCATACATTGCAATAAAATGGGAACCATTAGATTTGTTAAAAGGAATGAATTGTCAGCCTTAATTGTATACCCACTGGACTTAGGGTGGTCTCCAGAAAAAAAAAATCCAAAATACTGAAACAATGTAACTGAAAAATTAATAAAGGTAAAGTATAATTACTGATATCATACTTTTTAGTTTTCTCGGCACTGAGAGCCCTTATGCCATGTAAGTTTATTGATCAGCTTTAGTATATTATTAGGAATGCAACATATACAAAAGTAGGGGACAGCCTATAACACAAAAGAGTAAAAGTGATATGCATGAAGATGTTTACAAGCAACATTCCTTATAAAAGTACAAAACCCCAAATATTTTAACTGTCCAATAAGGAGGTATGGTACAATAAAGGAAGGTAAGTCAATTAAAAGGAATATCAGGGAGACATTAAAATGCTAAGTATAAATGCTATGCAGCAACATGGATTTGCTTATAAAATATTGTTACTTAAAGAAAAGCCATTACATGTTTTGAAACCAACCTCACCATTATATAAAATTAGGGACATCTGAATAAACATTGAAAGGGACCGTGAGAAAAAGAAACAGTTCTGTTAGGGAACTAGTGGATGGATTTCTACTCTTTCTAAAAACACTGTTTTAATAATTCAAAAGAGCAAGTATAGGATGACTGTGTAGAAACTGGAGGAGTATCAGAACTGACCTTGGGAAAACAAAGGTGAAAAGACTCAGGTATGTTTAAAATGCTTGATAATAACTGATAAATTGAGCATAGTGTAGGTGTTTACTTTAGCAAAAATAAAACCTGTAAAATGAAGACTGTCCCCCACAGAGTAGACAGATTTTATTAGATTGCATAAGGTCTGGGCAACGGAGGCAAAGGGGTCCTTTGGATCGTGGACACCTTCCCGGTTACAGGTAGAGATGCTGGCCCTCAAATCTCACCCTACTTGCCCATTATGTAAAACCAGCCATTTGGCACTCAACACCTTTCATAATCTCAATCTAACATACCCTTTTCCAATCTAATTTATATTCTAAGTCATTCCAACACACTGATAACTTGATTTCTAGATATTTAACAGATTCTCCTTGTCAAAAAAGGTTCCAAGGATTCAAAGAGAATTATTTGCAAGCTGTATATTTTTAGTGCAGAAACTTCAATAACCTGACGAGCATTTTAAACTACCCCACAGGAATGGAGTATACATGGCTTCCGGAAAAAAAAAAAGAGGCTTCTTGTTTCTATAGAACATCTCCTAGATTTCCACTTTAAGATTTAAGATGTGTGGTTTGAGGAGTGCAGGTTTAAGCCACTATTGTCTTGTCTGGCTTTCAGGGGATTTTAGCTAATTTAAAATAAATATGAGTAACATATGCTCACTGAGACATTTACATAATGTTTACATTTACATAAAACAGAGCGGAATAAATAAAAAGCAAATTTTACACTTTCCTGATAACATGGCAGAAAATACCAGTACAAAAGTAGTGGATGGAGAATAAAAACATCCTTTTAAATACTGCTGAGCTGGCAAGAAAGTAAGTAAAATAACATAGGCAAAATGACAAAAAAGCACAAATCCACAGAGGTGAACAAGCTTTGAATCGACTGCCGGCTCCTAGGAGACCTGCTGAACCCTAAAGTACTAGAGTTTGGGTTTTAATAGTTCCCTAGGTGTTAGGAGAAGACAAAATCAAGGCACTGATGGGGCTACAGTTTCTGAAAGGTAACACAACAGCCCAGTGGGTGGACTTGGAAACCCCCCACCCAGCAAAGGCACCTAAAAGGAAACATGTTAGAGTAGGTGCTGGCCTCGAGTTAGGGGGAACCGGGTTTTCCCTGACAATTCATAACCACATGCTGCCTCTCTTTCAGGGTTTGTGGCCAGATTTCATGCAAACCATGTTTCTCAAGAATTCCACCCAAAACCTTTGCCCCTGGGGAACTGGCAGGAGCAAAAACAAATTTTGGATGGATAATATACCTTAAACCCAAAGAATTCTCTTAATTAAAGTTCAAAGGAAGATGATGGCACAAACAAAACAACAAAAATATATGAGAAAATAAGCTACAATGAATGTGAAAAGCAGGTTTGAAGAATCAGACCTTAAAAGACAGCAGATGATTAGAAGTGCTAGATTTAGAGAATTGGCAAAAAAAAAAAAAAAAAAAAAAAAAAAGTGCATTTAACATGTTTAAAATAAAACATATATTAAATGAAAAAAGAGTAGTGGTTGGCTTAAAGTTCAGTTTAAGCAGAACTGAAAAGAGCGAACTACAAGACAGATCTGAAGAATGCAGAACAAAGACAAAGAATTTAAAAATAAGTTATAGCAGTATGAGAGACATATAGATCAAAAAGGTTTAGCACACAGCAAATCGCAGTTCAAGAGGAATACAGGAGAGAAAATGGGGTAGAGGCAGTTTTCAGAATGACGAAAGATATACTTACTCAGATTCAAAAGCCCAATTTATTGTATGAAAGATTAAAAAACACCTGCACCAAATCACATATGGTGAAACAGCGCAACTCAAAGCAAAAAGAGGTTATCTAAAGCAGCCATAGAGAAAAGATTACCTACCCAAAATGGTAAATTAATCTGAGAGGTGATGTAATAAGTTTGAAGCTAGCAGAGTGGTTAAAAGAAAAAGGAAATTTCAACCTAGAATTATATAAGTCGTGAAACTATTATGTAAGAATGAGGAAAAAATGAATGTATTCTCATAAAACTAAAAATCAAGAGGGCTCACAAAGAGCACACCTCCACTGAAGGACTATAACGGCACTGCACAGGGGCTGCCAGCCGTGTGTGGCTACTGAGCATCTCGAATGTGGCTAGTGTGGACAGGAACGTAACTAGTGATTCTCATTCATTTAAATTTAAATTTGAATTTATAGGGACACACATAGCTAGTGGCTACAGTATTGGATGTCACAGGATGAAGCAGTTCAGATGAAAGGACAGAACAGCAGAAGGAAAGAGTAAGATATAAGAAGGAATACTGAGCAAAAGGGCATGATAAATTGGCTGAGTCTGGGCCAATCTTTATTGATTGTATAAAATGACAATGATAAAGTAGAATCTGTGAGATTCAAGATAAAACAGGATAAAGCCAAAATATAGGCAAAAATAGCATATAAATGAGTGGGTTGATCAGAGTCAGATCATTTGCAGGCTCTTGTATTGTTCAGCCTTATATTTCAGCCTTATACAGTTCATTAAATTTCCCACTAAATCTTCTAAAGTAACCATCCAGCTATCACTGATATTAGTATACAGCCTTCAATAACAGACCTGGACGAAAAAAATCAGTGAGGGTATACATAATTAACAAAACATCAGCGAACAACAGAAACGGAGGATGTAACTTATTAAGACGGAAATGAAATCAAAGAAGGCAAGAAATGTGCAAAAGTATAAAAAAGCACAACAAATAAAAATCATCCAATAATACAGTAAAAATAAACCCAAATATAACACTAATCCCAATAAAAGCAAACATACTAACCTCACCCGTTAAAAGCTGTCAGGCCAAATTAAAAACAAAACAAAAATCAGCTTTAATTATATATAATCTAGTCTTTTGATAAGAGACATATAAAAAAATAAAAGAACCCAGAAAGAAACAGAATTAATGAATAAAAAATATTCATCAAATTCTAACCAAGATAAAGCAGATATAGTCAAATTAATAGCTATAATAGACATATATATACATATATATATATCTATATTTTTTTTTTTTAAAAGATACTCAGATTACATGAATGTTACATAAAAAATACAGGGGATGCCCATATGCCCCGCTCTCCACACTGCCCATATTTACCCACATTAACAACATCCTTCATTAGTTTGATACATTCATTCAACTGATGAACACATTTTGGAGCATTGCCACTAAGCATGGATTATGGTGGTTTACATTGTAGTTTACTCTCTCTCCCACACAATTCTGTAGGTTATGGCAAGATATATAATGGCCTGTATCTGTCGTTGCAATGCCATTCAGAAAATTCCCAAGTCCTGGAAATGCCCCCATATTACACCTGTCTTTCCTTCTCCCTGTGCTCAGAACCTCTAGTGGCCACTGCCTCTACATCAATGATATGATTTCTTCCACTGCTAAAATCACAATAAGTCTATAGTAGAATACCAGTAAGTCTACCTTAGTCCATAGTTCATTCCCCAATCCTGAGGATTCTGAGATGGTGATGCCCTCTCCACCTCTAACTGAGAAGGGGCTTTGATCCCATATGGCCAATGGATGAGACTTGCCTGCAGTTGTAGATTCTCTCGGTTCCTTGGTATGGTGGTTGTCCATCATCTCCTCCTTTGTTAGTTATCCTGGGTGAGTCCAATGAACTGGAGAGTAGGTGTTGCAACTCCGTTGAGATTCAGGGCCCAGCTGGTACATGGATAGTCCAAAGATTTAAGTCTCTTGGACATACACCTACCAACTCTAGTACTAACTATAGGTTCAAATAGATGGGAAAGTATAGCCATGTGTAGGGAAACCACAACTGAGTCCAACTCTGTCACACTGGGGAGCATAAATTCCATAGTAGGGCTCACTGGCAAGGCACCAAATTCCTGAGCTATCTGCCCTGACTACAGTGTTTGGATGTCTCCAGAGCCCTCAGGAGCCCTGCTATTTGGGGTAATATCTACTTTGGCTGTCAATGAGATCCTGTTGAGACGTGCATAAGCGTAACCTCTGGAATGACCTCCTGACTCATATTGAAGCCTCTTAGCCATATAAACTCATTTGTCTTTACCTTTTCCCCCTTTTGGTCAAGGTCTTTTTCCAGTTGCATTGCTAGTTGGTGCTTGGTCATAATCCCTCAGTGCCAGGGAGGCTCATCCCCGGCAGTCATGTCCCACGCTGGGGGGAAGTTATTGCATTTATATGCTGAGTTCGGTTTAGAGAGAGGCCACATTTGAGCAACAAGGAGGCTCTCAGGAGGCAACTCTTAGGTACCCAATAATACTAGGCTAAGTTTCAATTATAATACTAGGCTAAGTTTCAATACTAGGCTAAGTTTCAGGTTTCAATCAATTATAGACTTTTATACAAAAAACAATCATAGAACAAAGATATCTCTACAAAATGATACCAGGGAGACAGAACAATTTTAAATTTGTACCTAATAACATAGTGTTATAATATATATTGTATAAATTGACAGAACTACAAGAAAAAAAGTGACAATTCCATTATTATAGTGGGGAATTTTAACACATTTCTCTCAGTAATCAATATATCAAATGGCAGAAAATCAATATGGTAATAAAATTTCAACATAACAGTCTTGATTAATGGGTATATATGGAACACTGCAACCAACTGCTAGAGAATACTCATTCTTTTCAAACATACCTGGAACACTAAGGATAATCCTTCAAATAGCAGGACATGAGGATTTGTTACATGTCAAAGAGTCAGTATTTTATAAATCTCTTCAGACTACAATGTAGTAACTAGGAGTCAACAGTGAAGAGAGAAAGAAAAATGTCATACTTAAAACATTTTGTTCTGATTTAGACACACTTATCCATCACAGTCAATGACAGAGCATTTCTCTATACAACCTAGTACAAAGAGAAGCAGTAGAGAAATGTACTCTGCAGATAGGCAGATCCCACAAAAGGAGGGGAGAGTAAGAAACTGAACTCTCCAAGTTCATTTATTTCTTCTCAACTCACCAATCAAATAAGGAACCCCTTCACTGGGGAGGAGTCCATGGGAGATACAGAAAGCCAGAAGTAGCCTCCTATGAAGAAAACTGTACATGGAAACAGCAATGCGGGATAATTTTTACCCCAACACCTGAGTAGGTGCTTCATTAGAGAGGAAGTCACTGATGGAGCACCTTTAAATGTTGAACTCCAGTAACATTTTGATATACAAAACTTTAATTGAATCTATATATAACTTATTTGGTTTCTTCCTAACACATACACAACTTCTTTATAGCAAATTCAATAGACTAACTTTTCCCAATAAATTTGTGTGTAAATAAATATAATGTTAGAAATAAGATCCCCATTTTCCAGACTATGAACTCCTCTAAGACAATGACGACATCTGCTTTTGCAAATTTTACAAGACTGTGCCAAGAATGACCTTGACAAAATACAATGAATCACAGTGTCAGCAGAACGCTCTGGGGTCTGGGTTCGTGGCTGCCTCGCACACAGGATTGAAGGGCACACCACAGGGCAGGCAGGCAAGTAAAGAGCTGACTGAGCGCTGAGAGGAGGGAGAGCACATGCCCAGGCACGGTGGGGCGTGCTGCAGGGCGGCACGCAGTGGGGCCTCTCCTCCCCCTCCCCACATCGAGGAGGAGCTCGCGGTCTGCTGCCCCCTTTGGCTGCCTTTCCACCTCACCTGTCAGAGCTCAGGACCAACGGGGAGGCCTGTTTGGGGCTATCCGGGGCTGCTTTTGAGCCCGGGAGCTTCACACGGGACCTCGTGACCAGGGTCTTGGTGGGCTTCGCTCCCAAGCAGCGGCCTTCCCTCAGGGGGTTCCGGGTGGGATCTTGTTGTAGCCATTTCTGACCGGGGGGTCCCAGCTGTTATGGCTTTATCCTGTCCAGCTGCCTCCCTGCTCCCTATGCGGACCTGCTTCACCAGGCTCAGGGTACCATCATCATTAAATGAGTAAATTAAAACACTCAATTTAACTACTTCTTCCCTTTGTTCTATTTCCACCCTCTAATTTTAAAACCATAAACTTGCTTTTTTTGACACATCTTGGCCCTTGGATACTCACAAAACAAAACTGTGCATTTAAAATTACGGTTTCTTATCACATTATTTCCCCCTGCTAATGGAAATATCTATCATAAGATGGAAGAAGATACATGTCTGTAACATTAAAAGATTAATATTTACAATAGTATTTCCTAAAACAATTTATTAAAATATCCACCTACATAATCATAATTTAGAACACTAGAAAACATTTTCCAGTAAAATATATCATATAGAATGAAAAGCATTCATTATCAGAAAAGCAAAGCCCCTACCCCCCAATTTTTCCATTAAAAGATTTTACTTGGTATCTCCTAAAAATACATGTACAGATTGACTGGAAAGGGGCATGTGGGAATTTTTTGAGGTAATGGAAACATTTTTCATCTTGATTTAGGTTGCAGTTGCATAACTGTATGTTTGTTAAAATTCACAGAGCAGTACACCCAATGCCCTCATTTTCTCTTCCTGACAAAAGCCAGTCTTTCAAACCCATTTAAAATGTCACTGCATTTGTGGAGTTTTCTGCAAAAACTCACGAAAACTGACTGCTCTTAACTATAATCCCAGATCATACAAGTCTATCACTAGTGTACTGTTTATTATATCGTACTATAATTCCTATTGTATTTGTATTTGTTTCCATGTTAAGATTATTTAACATTCTGATTGCAGAGAGTGTTTTTATCTTTAAAAAAAATCTTTCTAGGAAAGTTTATGGTACGTTGGAAGCTCTCAATTAAAGTTTATGACACCATTATCGATACTAGTATTCAAGAAAAGTTCTACCAGTTATGAATGACTGTCTAAAGATAAAGAAAAAAGATTATTGCAGGAATATATTTCTCTGATAACAACAAGCAGCCCTTTTGAATCATGATTAAAAAAAAAAAGTAGTGGTCACCTAAAATTGTACACAAACATTATTGGGCAACTAATTAAATAACCGTCCTAAGTGCAACCTGACCAGTACTTTAACAAGGGTACAGTCTGAACCACACCAATCTTCTGGTTTGCAAGATTTCCGGCTGGACATCAACACCAACCACTCACTAGACCCAAAACCACCTTGGGAAATAGCTGTGGCTAAGATTTACACAGACCAGTAATGGACTAAATTACTGGTTCACTTGAAAAAACAGGTCAGAAGCATATATAACATGACAGAAATTGGAAGGTCAATAAAAAGAATTATATATTAGACTCCCAGCCCCACTCCTCAAAATTTAGCTGAGAGTTTTAAGACTCTGAAGTTTTTGGAAGTCTTAGGAACTGTCTGACTGATCTCTTACCTAATCCTTATAATTATTATGAAATGCAGAGCTGAAGAATAACATTTTGGCAAAGATTATCACATCATTCCTATCTTCTAGGTAAGAAATGAAGTAATCATAGAACACATATTTCACACATTTCCTTAAAATATTATGCATCTGAAGAATGTAGAAAATAAAAAGACAATGTCTATTTCTCCTCTATATGCAAGTAATATGCATTCCCTGGCTGAGAAGGGGAATTTCAAGGTGAACATTTTATTTTCTATAGCCACATGAATTTATTTTAAAATATGGCATACTTCATCCCCCACCCAAATAAACACTATTTCTATGAAGTAAAAATTACGAAAGCACAAAGTGAACATTGTAAATGATCAGGAACAAAAACAATATGTAATAAAAACCACAGAAGTTTTAAAATCTATAAAAGAATGTTTAACAAACCAACCATAGAGCATTCAGATGGCTTCAGCGTCATCCGGATCAGTTCACAGGAAGGACCAAGAGTTTCAAATTCTGTTCAGCAGAGTACTGGGTATCCCCTTACCCTCTTAAACTAGAGCCTTTCTGCCTTTACCAGTCTTATTTGTAGGACTTAAACTTCAATAGAAACTTTTAATATAACAAAAGGTTCGATGACCAAAATAAATTTGCAAAACTGCTAAAATAGATAATGAAAACACACTGGGACTTCTGGTTTCAGCACCAATATGTAAAGAGCTTGGAAGTCATCACTTGGATACATACAACAAGGAAAAAGATAAACAAACTGAAGATCAGTGAAATTCCCTGGCTCCAGAGAATTGTTATAGGGAAAAATGCTACCTTCAAATTTGGAGAGACAAGCAAACCCAGGAAGTCCCAGATGAGCCTGGTTTAACCACAGCAGAAGCTGAGGCTTGGCTGGAGGCCAAGTGAGGAGGGGCATGAGAGAACTCCTGGGTGGGGGCACACTCCTTTTTACCTCCAGGACACCCATCAGGGTTTCACTGTCAAGCAAGGCAGATTCCCCCGTGGCTCTGGCAGGGGAAGGGGAAAAGGAACCACTGTGAAATATGCCCAGAGTATTCTCCATAGCATTGGCCTATTATGCAGATAAAAAGACTTTACCAGAACCTTGATTTCCAAAGCAAGGGTGTTTCCAAAATTCCACCCTTTTAGCCTTCTTGCTCAAATAACAGAGGAAAAAACCTAAGAAGCACTTACTTGTGAAGGTCATAGGCCAGAGACACAGACCACCTAAAGACTGAAATTAAACGGCAGGATTAGAGAGTGCTTCCCACCGTCACACCTTACCATCAGACCAACAGGGCTCTAGTGTAACAATGACTGATAGCTTAAGAAGGCGTAAAACACAGACAGGGAGCCCGCAGGCAGCACTAAAGGAACTGGATGCTCTGACACCTAAGATAAAGGAAACATTAAATTTATAGAGATTGTCTAGACCAATTCTAGACAAATCTATATAAAATCTCCTACTAAAGCTCCATGTACCTCTGTTCCTATTACGTGATGCATCATGTTCGGCTTCTAATTAAAAATCACAGAACATGCTAAATGGCCAAAACAAAACAAAACAAAAAACACAAACTGAAAGGAAAAAAAAAAGCATCCAAACCAGACCCAGCATAAGATATGGCAGAGGTTTTGGAACATGAGACAAGCAATAAGAAGGAACTATGATTAGGAGCAGGTGTAGCACAGTGGTTGAGTGCAGGCTTCATATGTACG
>JAQZBX010050844.1:0-19557 GCA_029593785.1 Cabassous unicinctus | reverse complement strand
AATCTACACAGATAACTAATAGGAGGGGGAAGCAGGCATTTCATGCCCCTACAACACCTTAATTATGAACTCAGAATATGCAAATAAATCAATGATATGCACAAATCTAATCAATCTAAATAATCTAACTTATTATTTAGACTTTTGATGTATTATCTAATGTATTACTTGGAATTTGGAGTCATTGCTGAACTCATATCAAAGATTACCATACAACTGAGACACTAGGGGACAAAGTCAGTCTGCTACTCTATCCCCTAAGTAGAGCGTTTCTCTTTTTTTAGATGCTTACTATGTGGACATTCTGAGACTATTGAAACCTTTTTTCATAAGACAGCTGTACATTATATCAAAGATAACACTGATCTTTGAAAAATCCTTTTATTGGGCTGATGTCTTCTTATCACCTCTCTTTCTTGGTCCTTTTTTCTTTTCACTGGAACATAATGACTAAACTCACTGGTTGAAGAAGATAACTCACCAAACATTCAGAGAGAGCTCCCCTGCCTCATCTTACTCTTTTCTCCAGGTTTCTTGATCATTTGCCTTCAGATTTCTGCAAATCTTATAAGCTTATTAGTTCTACTCTCTTTACTCTTTTTATTGTGCTCCAGAGAGTTTACTTATTGAAATGAAGATTCTATCCTTTTTGTATTCCTGATTCCTTTTGTGTTGAAGAGCAAGAGGGACATCTTGGAAGCTGGAGCCTGGACTTCCTCCTGAGATCAATGGAAAGCCATTTAAAAGTTCTATATAGGCAGAGGCCAAAGATAAGCAGGTTTGTCTTTTTAAAAACATGTCTGTACAGCAGTTTAGAATGGTCTTGGGGAAAAACTGTGAGGATCTGGAGGGGGGTGTAATTACAAATTAAGTGGGGGCGATAGGAGAGAAGGAGGAAGAGTTAAAATTAATGTAGTATGCAACATTAAACAATGGAATATAGTGACATGTTAAACATTGAGGCAGGGAATGCAGCAGGTTAGTTTAGTGGATTTTAGGCTCTGGTCGGCCCCCAGGCATTGATATGCATGGATTGATTGTGAATGGGATGGAGGTGGTGGTGGTGGTGGTAATACTGGAAAGAGGATGTTTTCCTTCACAGATTTTTGTGGGAAGTATCAGGGATGCTGGAGAGACCACATTGTGTCTGCTTCCTGACCCTTCTTCACGACCAGGTCAAAGCCTTAAGAAAAAAAGAAGGCTGTAAATAAAAGCAAAATATACTTTGCCATGCAGAACCAGGTAACATTTCAGAACCAAGCTGATAATATATGGCTAGAATGGGGATAGTGGCATTCTCATGTTTTTATTTTGCCAAAGGGGTACTGATGCAAAGTACCAGAAATGGGATGGCTTTTATAAGGGGGGTTTATTTGGGGTAAAGGCTTACATTTCCAAGGCTGTGAAAATTCCAAACTGAGGCACCATCAGAGACGCTTCCTCACCAAAGTCAGTTACTGTTGATCCTGGTATGTTGCCACATGGTGAAGCAACATGGCATAAGATCTCTGTCAAGGTTTCAGCCTTCCTCTCCAGGCACTCCATCTCCTCTTGAGCTGCTCCATGGACCCAGCCTCTTGGGCTTCCTGCTTTATAGATCCGTTAGTCCTCTCTCTTACAAGGCAAGACCAAACATGGCTTTCTTTTCCTGTGTCTGTCTGTGTGTGTCTATCTCTGTGTTTCCATTTATATTAGACTCAGCAAGGGGACAGAGACTCAACCTGAGTCATGCCTCACTGATGTAGTCCAATAAAAAGCCCTAAAACTATCTTGTCAGGTAATCTAATCAAAGGCCCCTCAACTGAATTCAATGCCTTCGAAGTATCACACTTCAAGGAACAGATTAGCTTACAAACACACTATTTCTCTTTTTAGGATTCATAAAATAATTTCAAATTGCCACACTCACCAGTCCTGTGCAAAAGAACATGGCTGTGACTTAATCAGAATTGAAGTTAGCATGTTTGGCTCCTTGAGGGTGAATAGCTTTTGTAACACAGGAAACCACACCTGATGGAGACGACACTGTGTTCTGTAAAGAGCACTGGCAGGAGAGGCAGTGGTAGGAGCATCCTCGAAGTGCCTTTGTTGCAACGCATATTCACAAGGAAGCTGCAGCAGAGTTAAGAAGTAATAAGGTCAAGAACTTATATTAGGACTCCCAGAAATAATCAGTGAGACTTTGAGATGGAGAATCTTAAGTCCTATAGTTATGTGTTTGGGAGTCTATGAATCAGAGATTTGAATATTATACTAACATTTCATTTTTACCAACATGCTGTTGAGGTTAGGACACATTCAGGGTGCATTTTCACTTATCATAATAAAGTAAATGATCCTGGGTATTTATGTGTATCTCTTCCACCAGGCTAATGGCTGAGAGAGACTTATTGATGTTTCTATCTTGTAAATAGCATAGCACCTGGCCCATATTAGAAACAAAGTAAAGGTTGGCTAAATAAAAGAATAAATGAATGAATGACAGCCAAAATATACAGTCGTTATTCACATTACATTATTCCAGTGATTTGGCTAAAAATTTGTTGTGTTATTATTTATCTTGCTTAAAAATGAACTGTGACTTAAAATTTATAAATAAAGAACTGCATTATAAATAGTACAAAAACATTTCCAGATAACATTGACTAGCCTTACAAGTGTGTCCTTAATGAACTTTAAGATATGGTTTCCCCTGTAATTGCTGACAATTGTGTTGTTGTAGGTTGAAGATCATGCATGCGTATCAGAGGTACTATTGACTTATACTCGTTCTCTTTATTGATTACTTAATTAGTTTTCTAAGATAGCTAATCAGGGAGAGATGTAGGTATTTAGGAGTCTTTCATTAAACCATTGCTAAGAAATTTAAAACAGAAATGTGTGACCTGAATCCAAAACTCAGTAATAGCAGAGATCCAGGGGATTGTAGATATATGCAATACTATCATAGTGAAATAAATTGAGAGTGAGATGTAAAAGTTGTGTGTGTGTGTATGTGTGTACTCAGAGAGAGACAAGGGGCGCGGGCAGTAGATGGAGAGCTGACTACATCTTAGTGGGAAACATCAAGTTTAGAACCCCCATCATATACCTACTTATATTTCATACTACTATAGATTAGATAGCATAGATCAACAGTTGGTGTTATGCACTTCATGAAAACCTAAAAAAATGACAAATTTGAACATGACATCAACTATTCCAACTTCAATTTATGTATATGTCCTTTATTGTCAAGTTAATATTAATAAAGAAATTTGGAATTCCAACTACAGAAACATTTTAATTCAAATGTGGAGAAAGCATAGGACATTTGGATTCTGACACAATTTATGTATTTTAAGTATAAGGCAGGAATTTTACATAAAAATCTGTGTTCAAAATAAATTGTAGAACAAGGAGAAGAGAACTAGTTACATATTTAAATTCTATTTTCACAAGTTACCTTTGAAAGTTTGTCTATTTTGAAAAAAACTTTATGACTAGCACTGTTAAAAAGATACACTTTCCTTGGAAGTTTTACAGGAACCCACTCTGACATCTTTAAATGATGGGAAAAAAATGTGTTTCTTCACCTTGAATACGTTCATATTTTCTAAGCCTCTTCTATGCACCAATAACTAAAAAAAAAAACATTAATAAAAGCTTTACTTACATTTTCAAAATATCAAACCTTCCTTAAAAGTCTGTTCTAGCTATGATTAAAGAAAGGAGTGTTAAGTTAAAAAGATGGAGCAAGGAAGCACTTTTGAGCATGTCAGTTGGTATCTACAACAACCTTATAAGAACTTAAGGAAGTCTGCCTTGCTATCCCAGACAATGAAAAAGAGCAACCATTCTCTCTTCTCGGCAGGAGAGAAATTTGCGCATTTGGCCTGCTATTCACAATATAAATGCAGTTTAGAATCTTTCTAATAGATGTGTTAAAACTACTTTCAACTAAGGGAAAAATCTGAACCTTTGGAAAAATCAAACATTTTTTAGACAAACTTTAGCATCTATATTCATATGAAGACCGAGTAGCATTATAAAACATTGAGAAATGCTCTCCAGCTGACTTCAGTCTTAGTATTATAAATAAACACACCAATTCCTCCATTTTAAATATAAATGAAACTAAGCTATTTATTTATATGAACACAGAAGACGGATAAACCTTGTTCAAGATACCTACTTGGAACACTATGTTCCAGCTTCTGATGCAATCGTATACTTGCTTGAGAATCAGCCACAGGGGTGGGTCATATGTATATTTCAAAATCACTCAAGAGAATAGCTCCTAGAAGACTGTCAATGTAGAGTGTATTGACCAATTCAATTCACTTAATTCTGTTAACAGCAGTTACTGGGAAAAGCAGTTTTATACATATCAAACCCAGTATGTGTTGGCAGCTGTGGTGGTTTGGAGCTATGAACTCTAGAAAAACATATTCTTGGACTTCATCCATTACTGTGCATGTGAAATCTTGTAAACAGACATTTTGATGAGGTTGCTTCAGTTGAGGTGTGCCCGAGCTGAATCAGGATGGGATTTAATTCTATTACTGAAGGTCTTACAGGGATAGTCATAGAGACAGAGAACACCACAGGGAAGAACCAGAAGCTGAAAGTCAATGGAACCTGGAAAAGAAATGAAAAGCCCGGAGAAGCCACCATGTGCACTGAAGTGTGACAGAAAAGCCAAGGACCAAGAATCTCCGGCAGCCAGTCCCAGAACTTCATTTCAGTCTTCTGGGAGAAAACACCACCTTGCTGATGTATTGATTTTGGACTTCTATTAGGCTCAAAACTATGAGCCAATAAATTCCCGTTGTTTAGGCAAACTCATTGCGTGGCATATGGTTTAGCAGCCAGGAAACTCTCAAAGAGCAGGCCATTCTATTCTCTACAAATAAAGCCACTAAGAACTGCCTTGGTGATGCCTTGATTTGGACATTTTCCTGGTCTCAAAACTATAAGCTAATGCATTCCCATTGTTTAAGCCCAACCATTCCATGGTATTTGCTTTTAGCAGCCGAGGAAACTAAAACAATACCAGATATTGACAGCTGCCTAAGCAAAAGCTACCCCCACCCCCTTTCCTCCTTGCTGGCATGGGCCAGAGTTTCTTCAGTGGAAATGTTCTTTACAAAACCGTGTGATTCATTAGGCAAATCAGGGCAAACTCAATCCCCTCCCAAATTATTAGTTTGTAATTCAGGCAGGTGTGATGTGATGGCACATATGCTTCAGGGCTTCTGAAAGAGTCCTTCATGCTTAAGAGACACATCTATTCTCTCTTGCTTCCAAATCCACTTGACCTTGCCACATGGCACTAGTACTGAGGCAGCCATCTTGAGATCATGAGGAAAGACAGACACCATG
This sequence comes from Cabassous unicinctus, assembly GCA_029593785.1. NCBI lineage: Eukaryota > Metazoa > Chordata > Mammalia > Cingulata > Chlamyphoridae > Cabassous > Cabassous unicinctus. The sequence continues at coordinate 14,193 of JAQZBX010050844.1, read as the reverse complement.
CTGAGGATAACAGGGTAAAAAGATGCATTGTGTGGTTGAATTACCCAACTTCTAACCACTTACTTTGGAAATTCTAATGTGTGATCACAAAATTCTTACTAGATTTAATCCTTTTAAGTCAGAAGCTGTTTTATTCATGTCTGCTTTGCCCCTAGCTTCTAACAGTGTTTTGAACTGCAAAGCTATATCTACTGTTGTGAAAGATGAGTTAATTTAGGAGCTGGGGATTATGTGCAGCTAAAGTATCACAAAATATTATTTGGTACTGATTTACATGTGCTGCATTCTTACTGTTCTCACAATATTCTTTCTAACATGGGATCATTATGTTGAATAAGAAGTGGGCATTTTTGCCTGTATGAATCACAAAATCTAACTTTTTAGTGCTTTTGAGAATACTGAACATAATTAAATGAAGTGTTATTAAATTAAATTTTAATGAATTTATGCCATTCAAAATTAATCAGATTCATAACCAAAATCACCTTCAGTAAATGATTGCCAAGAAAATTTTTAAAAGGTCCTTAGTGACTTCAAATTATGTTTTATTTTAAAAGGGTTTATTATTATTATTTTTTCTAATGTATTATTTTTTTTCTAATGAAATAGGGAGATATCTATCTATTCCTATTTTTAATTGATCAGACTAGAGATCAGTGAAGATTCCAGTTACAAGGAAGAGTGGTTTCCTAAATTTCAAATTCTTGAAAGTTGCTGAGTTTAAATCATTGAATTTATGGGTACGAATGAGAATAAACATTTGAACATGCTGACATTAAAAAGAAGTAGATTCACTAGGAAAAATAACAACAGTTTATTTTAACAGTGTTTAAGCAAACAGTAGAAAGGATATTTCACAAACTAACAAATCATTAAGAGTTTGCTTTTACTCTGATCATACTTACTAAAATACATGTATGATGGGTAAAAATCACCTAATTTTCTACCTAATTTTTGATGTAACTAATAAAAGATTTTATCATAAGTATCAATAATAACTTGACTAAACTTATGGAAATACAATTTATCTTATTTTTGAGCATAATATTATGCAAATGCTTTTTGAGAGAAGTCTAACAAGTGATTTAGAGTACATGAAAGATTATAATATAAAGGAACATTACCCATTATCAGTTCTTTTTCATCTCTTTTTCAGTCAGAACCTCTGGAAGTGAATATAAATTGCAAACAAGGATTTTAGGCAGACTTAGAACAGAGAGGCTAAAGAGTAAATGGATTTGCCAGAGAAGTTTTTAGATGTTATTTCTGGGAAAGCAGAGTAAAGATGGCTTTGGTAAAATTCTGATAGAAACATGAGCTTAAAGAACTTTGCAAATGTATGACTCTCTGTCTCTAACAAAAAGTGGAAAACATGGACTCACATGCATGTGCATTTCCCCAATGTAAAAATAAATTTACAAAATATTCCAGGGTCTTTGCAGTCAAGTAATTGGACTAAATTGTACTGATTGCACTAAAAGCTAATTCTTACCCCAAATTTTAATTATTATTATCAAATAAATATATAATTTTCATTAAAGTTAGATAGTCCAGAAGATATTCTATACAACTTTAATGTTGTGTGCTTGATTTGGAAGAATTTTCCCAAACTGTGGGATACCAGAATGTATTCAATTCCACTCAGATTAAATATTCAAAATTGACTATAAATTATGCTGCAAATGGATTATCCTAGGCTCTTGTGTTATATGCCATCATAATGCCTAAGAGAGAGGCTTTGACACAATTTGATATGTTTAAAAGCTATTTGTTTTCTGAGAACACTTTGTTATATCTTTAGCCTATTTTTCTAATGCATTTTTCTTCCTTGTCTTACCAATTTACAGGAACTCTTTATGTATATTAGAGAAATATATTCCCAATCTGTTACTTTGTATTTTGCTTATGTGATTTTGCCTAGAATATTTTTTGCTTACCTGTTATACTTTAATCGGGTTTTGTGCATTATATCATCATAGTTAGAAAAGCCTTATTCACTGCAAGTTATATTTATCTCATCTATAGCTATATGTATATCTATCTATACCTGTGTCTATATCTACACCTCTCTCTCTATGAATGCACACATACTCATACATAGATAAACATCGTAGACATCTAATATTTTTCGTGGTTAATATATTTTCTTTTTTCTTTCTTTTTTTTGGCTCAGTTTGGAACTTTGACAAAATTTAAGGTATTTATATGGTTACACATTTTTTTCCCCAGGTGGACACAAGATTGTCCCAAAACCATTTATTGTATAATCCATTTGATTTGATGATGTGAATGGCACCTTTATTTCATATTAATTAGAAAATTTAAGTCTGTGGATATGTCTTTGAGCACTATTGCCTCTATCCCAATAATGTGGATATTCAGGGTTTCCATTATACTAATTTTCTAAAAATTCTACAATAGTTTAGGATTCTTTTTTCAAATAAGAGATTTTTTTTTTTTAAAGATTTATTTATTTTTATTTATTTATCCCCCCCTTGCTGCCCGTGTTGCTGTGTCCATTCGCTGCGTGTCTTCTCTGTGTCTGCTTATCTTCCCCTTGCTGTGAGGTCTTGCCGCATCAGCCCACGGTGCCGGTGCCGCGCGAGCCAGCCTGCCCTCACAAGGAGGCCCCGGGAAGCGAACCCAGGGCCTCTCATATGGTAAACAGGTGCTCTATCCATTGAGCCACACCCGCTTCCTGCCGTGAGGTTGCTGCATCAGCCCACCGCACCGCTCAGGCCGGCGTGCCCTCACAAGGAGGCCTCGGGAAGCGAACCCGGGCCTCCCATATGGTAAACGGGGGCTCTATCCATTGAGCCACACCCGCTTCCCCAAATAAGAGATTTTAAAGACAGTATTTTTAGTTTTAATTTCTAATGGTGGCAATATTTGCTTTTTAATTTTGTTATTAATTTCTTGTTTTGATGCATGATTATTAGAGATTGTTTTCTGTATTACTTTGGCTACTTGATTGAGGCTATCTTTATGATCTAAGGTGTTATCAATTCTAGGGAATGTTCTATCAATAATAAAAACAAGGTTGTATTAGTCAGCCAAATGGGTGCTGATGCAAAATACCAGAAATCTGTTGGCTTTTATAAACGGTGCTTATTTGGGGTAGAAGCTTACAGTTACAGGCCATAAAGTGTAAGTTACTTCTCTCACCAAAGTCTATTGCCAGTGTTGGAGCAAAATGGCTGCCGACATCTGTGAGGGTTCAGGCTTCCTGGATTCCTCTCTTCCTGGGGCTTGCTTCTCTCCGGGCTCAGCTCTGCTGCTATCTCCACAGGGTCACCTGTAAACTATCAGGTGAATGGCTTGTTTCTTTTCCTGGGGCCTTTTCTCTTTCCTCAAGACCAAGCTCCTCTGTGTGCTTACTTCCTGGGGCTCCAGCTCAAAAAACTCCAAACTTCCTTCTCTGCAGTGTGGTTTCTCTGTGAGTCTCCACCCACCAAGTAAAAGTAAAACCTCTGAATCCAATACACTCTAATATGCCCAAACATAATCCAATATTTCTTTTTGGAATTCACCAATAATATCAAACTGCTACAAAGGAATATTTGCTCTTTTCAGGATATAGCAATATAGAGATATTGATAATTAATTAAACTATATAAGTATGCTTTTATTTTTGTTTGTTCAACTTATCATGGACTAAAAAGGTAAATTAAAACTTTCTATCAATACTAGGGTTCTATTCTATTCCATTGTATCTCTTATGTATTTTCCTTTTATGGATGTTTGTGTTATAGTATTTGTATATAGATCATTATAATTGCTTTAACTTCATTCTGTAGTGTATATTTTAGAATTATAAACTACTCATCCTTATAGCAATTAGTAATTTTTGTCCTTAATTCAACAGTTTGAGAGATAAGGCCACATACTTTTCCTTTTTTTTTTTTTTTAAGAATCTTTATATAGACACAATGTTGGGTCTTACTTGATTTAGCATCCTTTCAATTGCTGAGTTTTTCCTGAATGATCTCTATGCATGTGGTTTGTACTTAGGAGAGGTCAATATAAAAATATGCACTTTTGGGCTAAGACAAGTGGAATTGCTTTTTCTGACCCACGGTTTTGCAGGGGAGTTCAATTAGCCTTTACATCTTAACAGTTATAGAGATTGGCAACCATTTTTCCTCCCACAATTCAAGGACTTTTCTAGTTTCCCTGGTTTAGAGACAGACTGCTCCCTGAAAATATGGCTTTCATGCAGTATTCCTCATTTATCCTTGAGGCCTCTGCTTCTGGAAAATAAACCATATTCTGGAAAGTTCCTGACTCAAACGAATGCATCCCATTCCTACCTCTGCAAATACAGGATCTGGTTCTGCGTATTATAAAGTGCCCTGCAACTTTGAAAAGAGACCTTGATTACCTTTCTGGGATGTGCAGTTGTGGACACCTCCACTTCCTCCCTCATACATCCCTGCTTACTCTCCATGTTTTTGGCAGTACTTCCAACTTATTGTCACTAAAGATATAATTAGAAACTTGTTTTCTGTTATCCTTGTGACCTGAAGTAATTTTCAGAATAAGGAGGAAATGTTTGTTCTGAATGTTGTGTTGACTCGATACTGTTTTTTTTTTTTTCAAATAATAAATGGCCTTTATTTCACAAAATTGCTATTTTCATTAAAATGATTTTATATACCATTTTTACCATATGATGCTATTTAAAGGAAACACAATTGGCAGATTCACAAATTATACTCTTAAGTCATCTCTTCAACTTTGAGGCTGCAAATGTTGGACAGTGCTGGCTCTTAAGCTTGGCTCAGTGTATAGATATTGCTCTTACATTAACCTGAACTTGAATTTTCACAATTATTTTAGGTATCTATTATACCAGGTGGAGCTTCTGAATTATGTGCTGCCTTTCCCAGACAGAAGCTTAGATTTTGTGATCTTGTGTGCAGTTTTCCCCAGACCATTACTAAATCAATAAACCAATTTGAAAACCATAGTCTATGTGGGATGATGTCTACTTGTCATTAGGGAGGATGGAGAAATAAAGAATCCAACCAAACCTTTTTGGAAATAAGATAGAACTGAGTTCCAGTGCTGGAAGTCAGAAGTCCAACACGGGTCTCACTGGGCTAAAACCAAGGTTTGGCAGGGAGTATTCTTTTCTGGAAGCTTTGGGGGAGAATGTTTTCTTGCCTCTTCCAGCTTCTAGAGGCTTCTCAAATTCCTTGGCTCCTTGGATCCTGGCCCCTTCCATCTATACTATTTCAGTGAATGAAAGTAGCTAATTATATGTGTGTGTGTGGTTGTGATTTTCTTTTTTAATTGACTGTAAAGAGTGAAAATATATGAACTGGAATTGGGAAAGAAAGGAAAACCTTCTAATCTCTCTCTGATTTTTTCCTTGATCCACGTTAACCCTCAATTTGAGCCCTGACTCATGAAACTCACCAAAGACTCATTATGGCTGACCAGTTCGCATTCCCCTTTGTGTTACAACACAAACTTCTATTCCTCTGGGCACAGAGACTGATTTATTACATTATGGATCAAGATGAATTATATATATAAGTGGCTGAATCAAAAGGGAAGGAAAAGAGACAAGTGTACTCTTCATATAAACACACAGAGGAATTCCAAAATAGAATTCCCATGTTCTTCTTACTCATAGGGAAATCACTATTCCTCTCACTGTAATGAATGTAAAACAGCAGCATCTGTCATTATGAGCCCTCCAGTCTTTGGTGGCCTCAAAGACTGCTTACACCAGGTCTTGCCCACATAAACACTGCAATAGATTTTGTCACACAGACACTCCGTCACCCCATCCCACTCACCCCCACACACTCAAGGTAGAAGGAATCACACAGTTTAATATGGCTCTTTCTTATATTATGGTACACATGCTAACACTGGAGAAAGTTCCCTTCAGGCAGTTTAGGGTGCCCATCCCCAGTTTTCTTGATTCAGATCTTAGTACAGGAAACATAGCTGCTCTAGCATTTCAACTTGCTCATCTCAGGCTGAGAATTCTGCCTTTGTGGAGCAAATCACATAGCGCTAAGGAAGGCTTTGTCTTCATCTTTGTCTAAGGCCCTTAATCTTCACATTCTTTGGGTCAATCTGTCACTTCCGAAAACTTCTTCATTGTCAAGCAGTAGTAATTCCTTCAGAGCTGTTCCGAATTGAGGCAAGTGGGCCACACTTTTGTGCCTCTGTATCAGCTTGACATAACCTTGGCTTAGGCAGTTTGTTAAAGTTGAAGGCAATTAACACTGAGGTCCTTCCAGCAGCTGGGGATGGGTGCATTGGCTTTGAAGAGGGGGTCTGGGAGGAGCTTCACTGTATCTACTGCATTACCCAACATTGACTTGTTAGAAAATTATCTAAGAACACTTAGTCAGGTAGGCTGTGTTTCAGAATCAATCTAGCTAGGAACAGTATTTTTCCTTTTCTGTCATTTATATGATTACACAAAAAACTCATCCCAGCAAAAATATTTGCTTAAGAAACCCTATTTGGGCACAATCAAAGATATATCTAAGAATTTCTTTTGAATATTCTTAGAATAATTTTGCCTTTGAAAAGAGTTAATAGTTTCTGAAAACCTCTTTGTCTTCGGACATTGAAGCAGCATGTTCTGCTCTTTCGGTTTTCTTCTGAAACAGATTGTAGAAGGCCTTCATTCATTGCACATTAGTATTCTCATTTACCTTCAGTTTCCCATCTAAATCATCCCACTGGTGATGAACCATCAAAATAGGGACACTATGTAACTTCTTGGGATAAGTGATGAATATTCTATTCAATTTCCAGTCAGTCTTGCTTCCTTACCATGGGGAAGAGTGGGGTTAGGGATTAAAGAGGGAAATACAAGCTTTCTTACAAGATATATAGCAAATAATACATTATGAATGAAATTTATACTTCTAAGTTATCTACAGAAAATGGAAAATGAAGTGATTCAATTCAAGGAAGTTGGAAAACATGTAAATATTTTTTAATTTGTCTGCTAGTAGTCTAATTTCTGTTCCTTTTTCTCATAGTTCACAAAACTAAATCTATACAGACTTTCTTCTGTGTGCCGCCCCTGTAAGTTAGTTCCATTAAATTAAAACTTATTCATATTTTCTAAATAACTATCTGTTTTTCATCTCCTGCATTCCTGAACATACTGTTTCTTATTTTATGTAAATGAGCATCTGTTGCTGAATAAAAATCAGCTGAATGACTAGATAAATGATTAAAGGAAGGAATCAGTGAAATCTAGAGGTATATATGACTCTTTTATTACTCCATGTTAAGAACTTTTAAATGAAAACAATTTTCTCTGAAATAAAAAGCTTTCTGATTCAATTTTCATGTGAGTAAACATCATATGCTTAATAAATATTCATTATTATATGCTTGGATGAAGGAATGAATAAATGAGTGGCATTTTTTTAACTCAATCGTTCATATATCTCCTAGATTATAAGCTTAAAACAAAACAAAAAAGCTATCTTCTAGTTTTATCATCTCAATTTCTCAAACTGTTCGGTGCAAGTACTTTTCACAAATCAGCTCTGTAACTTTTGTTTCCCAAAAGTCATATGAAAAATAGTTTTAATAAATAAATGATGTAACTTGATAATAAAGGCCTTAATCACAAGGCTTTTCCAAGATCAGAAACTGATTAATGAGTGCACCCCAAGTGTGGCATCTAGAATTCTCTAGAATAAATGCTCTTATCTCAAAATTTGCAGTTCTTACCTCAGTTTAATAGCATATCATTAGCATTCTGCTTTCATTATTGCACAGTTCCATAATTCTAATTTACTGTGACCAAATTTAGTATTAAGAAAAATATGGCAGCAAATAATCTAATAAAATTTATAGATACATAGAAGGTGCAAAATTATCCTATGACATTTCTTTCAAACCTTGTGTGATTGTGAGAGAAGTAGAAAATTACAAGTCACTCCTTTTTTATATATAGTGCAAAATATTCATGGGAATTGATTTTGTACAGGACACCTCATAGTAAGATGTAATAGTGCTATTGGCTTTGAATTGATTATAAAAGAGAGAGAACAACTTGGTTTTTAAAAGATGGTAAATGAAGTTAAAGAATTGCTAGATAAAGGACTTCATTAACATCACATTTTCTTAGTAAATATTTGAACTGAAATACAAATTGATTTGTATTAAAAATTACACCTGTAAAACATGAAAAAAGACATGAACAGTTTTATATTTTATAAATAGATTTCTAATAAAAAGAAAAAATGTCAGAACTGAAATGTGTTGACTATAGTGGGACATATAAATTTACATTCACTTCTCCTACTCTATAATTAAAATGGAAAAGGAAATATCTATTTAATCATAGCTATGCACATGTGATATCTTTCTCTATCCAATGGACAGTATTGTGAAATGGAAAATAGAAATATGTATAGTTTTAGATTTACATAAATATATGTCTTGTATATTGGCTACCTGACACAATTAAATGCATGTACCAGAGAACTTAATGATATTTGTAGTTGCTTTTGTGTGTGTGTGTGTGTGTGTGTGTGTGTGTAGTTGCCTTTGAAGTTAAAATAAAATGGAATTGTTTATTCATTCCTTTAGCAAATGATTACTTAATAACTGCTACACATCAGTAACACAGTAATCTTGTTTCTAGGTATAAGCATAAAGTTATTTTTTCCAAGTGGCTTTCTGGGTACTACATTCATATTTCTGGTTTATTCAAATGAAATTGAGTTAAAAAATTAAAACACTATGTTTGGTTCTTTAGGGTTCCAGCTAAGATTACCAGAGCTTTTATCTGTTGGTACAACGTTTCTTTAAGGAGTGAAAGGAAAACTGGTGCTCTGGATTTTGTCATTAAAATAATTCTTACTTACACCTCATTATCTACCATAGCACCATTTTCCTCCCCTCCCCCCCCCCTTTTTTTGGACAGGTCTCAAAGTACCTAAATTTTCTAAGTAAAAGCCAATGGTTTTGGAATACTGTTTTGTTTATAGTGGTGAGAAATTTTTTTCTTGGTATGGCAGTAGAAACCGAGGATAAGAGAGAAGATTGTAAGAAAAAGTAGAAGGAAAAGAAGAGATTAAAAGAAAGAATACAAAAAGCATGAATGAGACTTCTAATTTTAGCTCTGACACCCATAGGCCTTGGAAGTCTTTACTTCCACCCTTATAACAAGAAACAGTTGAACAAATTGGAAGCTAATGACTTTTCTTGCACCTATCAAAGATTGAGATCACAGAACAAACTGTCACTCTGAAAGCTAAGTAGATAGACTAATCCAGAGTCACACTTAAAATGTGCTTACCTGGAACAGAAGCCTCTGGAGTCATATACTGGCAGGAATACTTACATGGTGATTTTGGTGAATTACTGGAAGCAAACTGTGGACTAGCATGAGTGTGAGAAACTCTTTGGGGCCACAGACTAGGGGAGGTCTCCATACTTTCAAGGGTTTTATCTCCCTTGAAAATGTCCCTCATGGTTCTGGGATAGGGAGGGAAAGAGTAATCATTGTGAAATATGCCCAGATCATTGTCCATAACAAAGACCTGTTCCCCAGGGGAAGGACTTTACCAGAAAGTCATGCCACCTGTGAAAAGGGCTTTTCTTCTACTCCAGCCCCCTCTAGTATTCCTGTCTTACTTAAAATGGGAGTAAGCTAAGAAACACTTGTGCAGCTCACAGCCCAGTGACATAAACTCATGAAAAGACAGATTTCATCATCAGATTATAGAATGTTTCCCATTCCCTATACCTTACCACCACATCCACAGGGCTCCAGTATAATAATAGTGGATTACAGCTGAAAGAGCTTTAAGACACAGACTTAACAGTAAAGGGATGGAGAAAGATGCTGTGACAGTTTGAAATTATTTTTGTGAATCCCAAAAAGAGAAAGATTATGTTTGTAAACTAATCTATTCTTCTCAGTGTGATATCCTTTGATTATATTGGATTCAGTTGAGAGGCACTTGATTAAATTACCTGTTAAGAGTAGGGCTTTGATTCAACCACATCAGTAAGGCATGATTCAGGTTGAGTCCCTGTCCCCTTGGTGGACTGATATAAATGGACACTCACTCAAGAAGACACAAGAAGAGGGAGAGCTCTGTCATTTTTGATCCTGGGGCCCAGGGAAGAGATGAGCCATTCACCTGATAGTTTGGGAAGAGAATAGAACAGCCGAGGCCTGGAAAGAAATGAGCCCTAGGCCAAGAGAGAGAGGATGCCCTGAGAGACAAGCCCTACGCCAGCCTGCAGCTGAGAGAGAGGAAGCCCAGAGGGGAAGGCTGAACCCAAACAGAGATCAGCCACCATCTTGCTTCAGTGTGTGGCAACTGACTTTGGTGAGAAAGTAACCTTGAGTTGGACTCTTTAGGGCTTTGTAGCTATAAGTTTTTACCCTAATTAAATACCGTTTTTTAAAGCCAACAGATTTCTGGTACTTTGCATCTGTACCCCTTTGGCAGACTAATACAGATGCTAATGCTAATCTAAAGAAAACTGGTGTAATTTTGATTTCAGACAAAGTAGACTTCAGAACAAGGAAAATTATCAGGGATAAAGAGAGGTATTAATTAATGATAAGGGGTCAATTCTACAAAAAGACAAAACCATCCTAGACATGTATTCATCTAACACCAAGCATCAAAACAGGTGAGGCCAACACTGATAAAACTGAAAGAAGAAATAGGCAAATTTACTATCATAAAGAAATAGTGACAAAAATCCTAAGGATGTTGTTGACCTGAATAGCACTATCAATCAACTTGATATAATTGGCATTAATAGAATACTCCATACTCCAAACTCCAAACACAGAATATACATTCTTTGCAAGGTGACATGAAACATTATCTAAGATAGAGCAGATTCTGGGTCCATAAAAGGGAGGAACAAAATGTAGAAAGGGAAAATGGTAGAGGAGGAAATTTTCCTGGAAATAATTGACATAGGAATAAAAATTAAACACAGAAGAAAAGAGAAGAAAGAAGAAAGCTAGAAAAGGATAAAAATAAATAATAAAAGCTACTGCTTAACTGAGCTTTTACTTTATATATGCAAGTTCTGTGCCAACCTCAGTTACATACATTATTTCATTTAATCCTCACGTATTCTGATCCGGCTTTTATCACCCTTTGGAGATGAGGAAATAGAGACTTAAAGAAGTTCAGTACACTGTAAGGGAAAGCCAAGATTCAAATCCGAAGACCATCCTTTAACTGGACTTGACTTTGTTGACTGTAAATATAGAGCCAACAAATGAGGCTGCCTTTTGTGAGACTGGATTCGATAGCTCAAGTCTAGAATTCATAAGTAAGCATTTTACAGAGTGAACTGTTTCTGGTAATGTATTTCTATTTTATTCAGGTGTTTTCCCTCATCAGTCTCTAGCTCCTTTGCTGCAGCAACCAACACTCTTGTCTCTCAGATCTTCCTCCCTTTTGCTGTAAATCTTGTTTTCCTCTGTAGATCAATTTAGCACTGCAAGGTTGCTTTCATCAAGTACCGTATACCAATCACTTCATACTATTTAAAGTAAGTGGAAAGGCTATTATAAGAAGTTTGGTGACTTCGCAAATGGAAATTACCAGTACCTATTATTATTGGGTAATGGGATCAGCCTTGGTGTAAAAGTGAGGCAGAGGAAAAGGTGGTTAAAATAAGAAAGCACCCCCCACCCCCCACTTAAGTTGTGACATGATATTCCTCCAGGCAAAGATATACTACAGTGTATCTTAATGGCAAGGACTGTAATTTATTCATCTTTGTTTCCTCCAAGTTGGGGCTTCATAAATATAAGTTGTTTAATACACTTTAGATGAATTCTAATCCTTCATAATCATTTAACATTGTGAAACATGCTTCAAATTCTAGGAAAAGCTCATAAATATATTCTAAATATATTTTATACAAAGGAATGCAGCATGCTGACAAATGCTTATTCAAAATATAAATAATGCAATTCTTTTATATTATAAATTTGGCCTAAATCTAACAAGGTAGCTATAAAAAGCATTTTAATTTTCTTGTTCCTTTAAATTTGAAAGAGTTTTAGAAGGCTTTAGATAACCTAGGTTTCTGGGGGAAAAAAAAAAGCTGTCCTTGGAACTTTGTATAATGCTTTTCTCTGATTTTAAAATATGCCCCTTAACAAACAAAAAATCATTTCATTACTTGGTCTTAGAGCTGAGGTCTTTTTAAAAAAATATCCGTTTTCCTCTTTTGCAAGTCAGTACCAAAATTAAATTGGTAAACCAACACATTAATAAGTAAAGACACTTGAAGTATAGTTCTAAATTAAATATAAAAAAAATAAACCCAATGACAATTGTGGACTACCTATATGACCACAAATAGTAAATTCTGGGAAATATTATGAAAAAAATTTCCTTGGATTCTGATTTCCATCATTCACCATCAAGCAAGTGTTTTGTCAGTTAAGATGTTAAACATGCCATCCTACAACAGATGAGTGCTACAATATGACTCAGTGCAGCCATTATTCTGGTAATCACAGGGTTGGAATACTAGAATGGTTAGAAGAGATTGGAATGTCACTACAGCAGTTATGTCATCATTCTTTTAAATATTTTCTTTTTGAATCTCTTATGTTTTATAGTTGGATTGTGTAATAAAGTAAATAACATGGAACAATAGATCTGTATTGCAGTGGATTTTGAAGTGTGTATGTCAGTGTGATATAGGATGTGGGTTGTGTTCATTTAATAAACAAATATTTCCATGAATTAATTAGAAGGTCTCCCTATCTCACTATGTTCTTAAGATTAATAGATTGGTGGTTTGAGCCCCTCAACTAAGAACTATTATTTGACTCATGAGTGTCTTGATTATTTTACTTTTGAATCAACCAAATGTTTTAATGTCATATATAGTTCATTTTTTTTACTTTATTTATTTATATTTTTGAGGATAACAATTCTCATACTTTGTACTTCAAGCAAAATGAACTTCGAATGGTATGATAATTTAGAACATTTTATTAGTGACCTTTTTTTTAAGCTCTCCATGTCTCAATTTTCTTATCTGACAGTGAAGATAATAGAACCAACTTCACTGAGTTCTTTCAAAGAGTATATTTAAAAGAGTGCCTGAAACATATTAAAATTCTCCATACGTTGAAACCCAATTCAGTGGAGTTTTATTACAAGGGATTATGATCCTTTTGATTTTTTTCAAGGCCCTGTCTATATATTTTTCAGTAAGCAATTGTTTTTTGTAAAAATTTTTCAGATTTCGTCTTTCAAAAAACATTCATTTTGGTTACCAATGTGATGCTTTCTTTTTACACTATTTAATATCACTCTTACTACTGTCTTTAAAAGATCAGTGAGGGTAATCTGGAAGATTTCTCAGTTGGACAAGCAAGTTTGCATCTACTTTAGCTCCTACATGGAATTCTGAAGCTGTTAAATTCATAATTCTGTCACTTGCATAACCAATACCAATCTACTTTCTTCAGGAAATGCCCTGAAATATATCACTCAAACACTCTTTTGGCTGTCTGCTTACCACTGTTAATTCTCTGAAGCTTGGATCTTACCATGCATATATACCTCATCCATGCCCAGCTTTTTAATGGATTTTCTTTTGTGGCTTAAGGATTTCTTCACTGGGCTTTCCCTGTGTATTTCCTACCATTTCCCAGAGAATTTCTAGGTCCACATTCCTATGAACCTTTTCAATGGAGGTCAATAAGTCCATTTTTATGGATTCTGTGCTATGGGGAGAGGGTACCTTACACCTTGTTCTCCAATACCACTTCCGTTGTTTCATTATCACCACACAGCAGTATATATCCTTTTAATCTCCAAGCCATTCTCCTATACTATATTTTCTATGCCCTAATCAATATCATTCATTGAATTTTAGGATTCCTCCTTTCTTGGTAAGTTCAGTAATTACACTATTCTGACTACCTCTTCAGTGACTACAAAATCACTGTTCACAGCTGATGAAACACCCTAAGCTCATAGTTACCTGATATCCTCAACCTTTCTGGCTTTTCACATTCCTTCAATTACCTATTGGTATAACCAAGTCTTGGAAAGTGTGATCATGCAGAAGTTCCCCATCTGCAAGTGAACAGTCTCAAAGATAACTGATGACTATCTCTGCTTCCCCTCTCTTCCATAGTTTGGCAAATGTTGACCTGAGTTTGATCCTCACCATCACTCA
>JAQZBX010050843.1:0-19543 GCA_029593785.1 Cabassous unicinctus | reverse complement strand
GACTAATAGTACCCTCAGCTGGAAACCAGGGGCAGATATCCATTATGTAAGCAAAAAATTTTATAAGTTCCTTTTTCTTAACAGTCAAACCCCTTAACTTGAGAGAATCTTTAATTTGAGTAACATACAGACTATGAGAACTAATATTCTGTCCCATCTTTAAGGGATATCAGACAAGTAGCACAGCGGGGAATATAAAGCAAACACTTAAAGACAAACACTTACTTAAACCAAGGTTCCTGCGAGGAAACTCGTTCCTTCTTCTTTGTTCCTTCTTCTTTGTTCCTTCGTTCACCGACTCCATGGAGGTTGGTAACAGACTTGTTACAGCTCTGAGTGGCTCTGAAAAGAGCCTTTGTTTCCCTGAACTTTAAGACCTGTTACAGCTCTGTTCGATGCGGCGCTTCCTTCTGCTGAGTGTCACTCACCAGCAAAGGAATGAGACGGGTGCTTGCGGCTGGGCTTCTTCGATTCTTCATTTCTTCTTCACCTTCGTTCACCAACACCGTTGAACTTCGTGACCGATTGATCACGGCTTTAGGAATGAGAGGGACCCCCTCGTTCGGTGTGGTGCTCCCTTTCACTGGATTTTCACTCGTGCCCCACGTTGGGCGCCACTTGCCCCGGCCCGCGGGACAAATCAACGGAGACTCCGAGCTATCCAGCGAAGGAATGAGACATAGACACGGGTAAAGGGATAACTGTGCACTTTATTCTGCTAACATGGCTACATCTGCTGCTTCTTCTTATGCTGCCGCGCGGGTTACAATCAGCTCTTTTATAAGCAGGGAAGGGGGAAGTGCACTAAGGCTTAGGTGTTGATACATGATTGGATAATTTGAATTGCTAGGCATGGTGACTATTCCCGCGCGCGGGAACTTTGTGGCGCGAACCTAAGAAGAAGGAGAAGGAGAAGACATAGAAGGAGAAGGGAGAGACGGCCATGATAGTTATATTCATACAACATCGCCCCCAACAGGTGGGGTCTCTACACTTTCATTAATTTTACCTTCAGGACCAGATGCCCACTGTGAAGAAAGGAGAAAAATCACATTGTCATGAAAATCAAAAGACAACTTACAAAATGGGAGAAAATAGTTGAAGATCACATATCAAAGTTTTCTTATACAAAATATATAAAGAATGGCTATAACTCAATGAAAATAGACAGACAACCCAATCAAAGAAATCGACAAAGAATTTGAACAGCTATTCCCTCAAAGAAGATAACAAATGGTGAACAGGAAAATGAGGAGATGTTCAACATCATTAGTCATCAGAGACATGCAAATCAAAACTACAATGAGATACCACTTCATACACACTAGGATAACTAATTGAAAATAACAGGTGTTAGTGAGGATCTAGAAAAATTAGAACTCATACATTTTTGTTAGGTATGATGGTTAGGCTAATGTGTCAACTTGGCCAGGTAATTGTACACAGTAGTTTGGTTAAGCAAGCACTGGGCTAATTGTGATACAAGGACATTTATTGGCTGTAGTCATCAGTGAGTTTACTGCATAAACTGATTACATCAACAATCAACCAGGGAGATTGCTGTCAGCAATGAATGATGCTTTATCCAATCAGTTGAATGCCTTAAAAGGGGAAGTGATTTCAGCACTCAGAGAGAATTTCCCAGCTCATCTATGCATAGCCGATGTCTCCCAGAAACTC
Organism: Cabassous unicinctus; assembly: GCA_029593785.1. Taxonomy (NCBI): domain Eukaryota; kingdom Metazoa; phylum Chordata; class Mammalia; order Cingulata; family Chlamyphoridae; genus Cabassous; species Cabassous unicinctus. Next base: position 17,863 of record JAQZBX010050843.1, on the reverse strand, counting down.
AACAAGGACCTTCATTGGACTTTCAATGGAGCCCCTGGTTTGCAGCCTGCCTGCAGATCCTGGACTTGTGCATCCCCACAACCACATGAGAGGATCTTATAAAACCTCATACTATTTACAGATATCTCATGTTAATTCTTTTCCCTAGAGAAACCTAATAGAGGAGGATTGTAAAATGGTGCAACTAATATGGAAAGCAGTTTGGCAGTTCCTCAAAATGTTAAGCATGGAATTACTTTGTGAGATGGCAATACAACCTCTGTGTATATTCCCCCCAAATGAAAACATAATCTAAACAGATACTTGTATACCAATGTTCATAGCAGCTTCTTTAAGAATAGCCAAAAGGTAGAATCAACCCAAATGTCCATCAATAAATGAATGGGTAAACAGTGGAATACACATGTAATAGAATATTATTCAATCATAAAAAAAAAAATGAAATTCTGATACATGCTACAACATGGATGAAACCTGATATTATTATGTTGTGTGAAAAGGATGAGACACAAAAGGATGAATATTGTATGATTCCAATTATATGACATATCTAGAATAAGAAAATGCATAGGAACAGAAAGTAGATTTAGAGATTACTGTTCTAAATCTCTAGAACAGGGAGTTATTGCTAAATATATACAGAGTTTCTGTTTGGAGTTATGAAAAATTCTTGGTAATGAATGGTGTTAATGATAGCACAAAATTGTCAATGTGATTAAGACCACTGATGTGTACATTTAAAAATGGTTAAAAGGGGATATTTTATGTAATTTATATGTATATGTGTGTATATAAAACTACAATAGATGTATAGTAAATAAATACAAAAAAGGATTTAAAATGAAACATGAGAAAATATCTATTTAACACAAAGGAAGACTATAAAGAAGGAACACAAAAGATATGAGACATACAGAAAAAACAGAAGTGTAAATATAAACATATCAAAAATTACATTAAATGTGAATGGATAAAACTCTCCATTAAAAGGCAGACATTGGCAGAATGGGTAACAAAAACCATGATCCAGCTATGTGCTGTTGACAAGAAACACACTTTAGATTCAAATAGCAACTATAAGAGAGTTTAACTGGCTTTCCTATTGAGAAACAAAATAGCAATCAGACAAAAAATATTACAAGAGTAAAGCATGATATTTTATTATTATGAAAGTGTCATTCATCAGGAATATATAACAATTATAAACATATATGCATCTCACAACAGAACCCAAAAATACATGAAGGAAAAACTGAGAGAATCAAAAGAGAAATAAACAATTCAGCAAAAATTGTTGGAGACTTCTATAGCTGACTCTAAAAGTTGTGTAGAATTAGAAGAGAAATTCAAAAAAGACACAGAAAACTTGAACATTATCTATCAACTTGATCTTGAGAATCAAAATTATTCCTGAGAATGAAATTCTTTTCAATCACCAATGGGACATTATCACTATTAGGCCATAATCCAGGCGATTAATGAAGTCTCTTTGTGAGTCTGGACTTAGAAGAAAGTAAATTGTAATCATTAGCAATCAAATGTATTAAATAACCTGAGGCTCTTAAAATGTTGGTCAGAAATAGAGACACCTGAAGAGATGTCAACTGACGCCAATACAGGTGTCAGAGTCATCAGCAAAAGCACAACTCACACAGGCTCTGCAGGAAGGATGTTTTACTCATATAGAAAAGAGACAGAGAAAGGCCAGCTTCATTAGTGGGTGTCAGTTCCTGAAAGCCAGTGGGACTCAATTCATGGCCAATGCAGGGAGGTATACTACAACAATACCCCTCTTTTGTGTTTGTGCGCTGAAGAAGTGGAGGAACCCTGCTCAGTCCCCACCAGGGATAGTTATACAACCAGGGTGTGGAATATCATAAAACATGCCCCCCAGAATCAGACTGTCTTCAGTGAATGTTTACATATGCTCTGGACAATAGGGGAAGGGATATTCTGGCATTCTCCTTATCTACTAGGGGATTGTGTTTTATCCCACTAAGCTGACACAAAAGGTCCTGAGCACAGGATGTATTTTTGGGATGGAGTGAAACCTGGCAGGCTCCTCTGGGACTGCTTCCTAACACATTCCAAACGACTTTTTCTGGGAACTCAATAAACAAACTATCTTGATATGCCCATCATCCATTTCAGATGGTGTGGCAGTTTGATATTATTTATGAATTCAAAAAAGGAGTTATTGATTATGTTTGTAAACTGGTCTGTTCCTCTGGGCATGATTCCCTAGATTCAGCTGAGATGCCTTTGATTAAATTATGTTAAGATTACAGCTTTGATCCAACTGCGTCATTAAAATGTTCATCATTAGGGCGTGCAGGGTTGAGTCCCCACCCCCTTTGGTAGGCTATATAAATGGACACTCAATCAAGAATGCACAGAATTAGATGCAAAGAGAAGAAGAACACAGGGGAAGAGAAACAGCTCATTAGACAAGGCAGAGGCCCAGGTAAGAGAGATGAACCTGATAGTCTACAGCTGACCTTGTGAAGTGATCAGATCAGCTGAGGCTAGAAAGAAATGAGCCCCAGGAAGAGAGACAAGCCTTAGGCCAGGCTACAGCTGATATTAGAAGAAGCTGGGGTGACATAGCCTTAAAAGGAAGAAGGAAGGCTGAACCCTCACAGACATGTCCCACCATCTTTCCTCAACACATGGCAATAGACTTTGGATGAGGAAGTTCTTCTTATGGTACCTTGAGTCAGACAATTTAGGGCCTTGTGAATGTAAGCTTCTACCCCAAATAAATATCCTTTGTAAAAGCCAACAGAGTTCTGGTACTTTGCATAAGCACCCCTTTGGCTGACTAATAGAGATGGTGTCCCGGACATAATACACAGCTATGACAGATGTCATTTTTGTGCACTATTTTTTTAAATCTTCAGGCAACATTTGAGGAGGGCATCCATTAAGATCACCCACAGCATGGCACAGGTGTTCCTCCAAGTCCACAACAGTGGTTCTGGCATCCACATGACACATGGGAATTGCTGTTCCATATCTGGAGTATGGCTGTGAGATACCACTGGAAACCGTGACTAAACAGTAGCCATATGTGGCCCAGCTGATGTAGCCCAGTTCACCATTCTGCATCACCTGAGCTCACTGGCAGGAGTCATATGACTCTGCTGCAACTTTGGCTTCTGCTTCCTCCATGGTGAGTCCTCATGATTTGGCTCACTTTTGCCTCTGAGGTGGGCTTCTCTATCCCATTCAGTGATGGATACAGTGGACAGTCATGGCAAACTGCAGGGTGCATGCCTTTGTCAGTGCTGGAATTTCATTCATGTTCTGCTCCAAATGGCTCTTTGCCATGGGTCTCAACATAGGTGGCATATGTATCTCCTTCCTTGCAAGCTGTTGCCACAGACCCTGTCCATCCCTATATAGAGGAGCCTGTAATATTCCAATTATTGATTTGCCAGTTGCCAAACCACATGGTTAGCCCATTTACAATAGCTCATGATTCTGTAAATATGTTGCAAGAGTTGTGGTTGGCATGAAATGCACAGCCATCACCAATGCACAGAGTTTGGTCAACCACTAGGCAGAATGCCCTCTTCTTTTCTGAGTAGATGACCATCCATGGGAGGGATAACTGCAGCAGGTGAATGAACTCCATGTTCTTAGAGTGCTGCAGATCCACCTGTGAACCAAGCCATACCATCGGCAGACCATTTTTGAACTGGGGACCCCACTTAGCCAAGGGAGGGGCCCTGCAGTCTGTTCAGCCCCCTGTAGCAAAGGAACTATTTGTTCATGAATTTGGCTGACTCCCTGAGGCCTCAGTTAGGCTTGGTCTTGTATAAACCATTTCCATACAATGAAGGAGCTTTGTTGAGCCAGTCCTACTTTATTAGTAGGATTAGGGAGTACCACAAGAAGATGGCAGTTTTGACCTTAGAGTCACATACAGCCCATCAGTGAAACAGCATACCAGTCACCCGTGTGGAATGCCACAGCCTGGAGGGGCCAAGGGCAGCACCTCAGCATTTAAACTGCAATAACTGTCAGCTTCTAGGCTTCTGAGGCCCTTTTTACTGGCCAGACTGGACTGTTAAACAGCAAGAGGATGGTTCTAAGCATGCTTGCCAAAAGCAAGACCTAAACAAACCAAGTACAGTAGGACCTTGTTTTATGTAAAATCAACACACATGAATTCAGTTATACATGACTGGTAATTGAAAAAAATAATGGCAGAGAGAATAAAAATTTTAAAACTATTTCTATGATTAATTTTATTTATTGCTACTAGAGTATTTATTTGCCTTGTTTATTAAAAAATGTGTGAGAGGTATTTTCATATAAGAAATAATTATTAAATATTAGGGTTCACTATTTTGCACAATTTTCAACTTATGTTAAGGGGCTTGGAATGTTATTGGTCAGAAAAAATGACGTCTTAGTGTAATGTCCTTTTCCTCACCTGGCAGACAGTGCTGCTTTTGTTGAACCACCTGGTGAGGCTACAGCAACTCTGGTGGTGAGTAGGAATGAACACACCCCTGATTATGGCTCGACTCTCAAATCTCTCATAAGGAGGGAATGTACGCCCTCACACAATGGTGCTGTTAAGAGGTACAGGCTGCAAAAATGTCAATACCTATAATGTACTTGGTAGTGGGAACCACCATCACTGGTGCCTAAAGTGGCCCAAAGGGCTCCACCCTCAAGCACATGCTCACTTGCCTGCCATGGGTCACTGCTCCCTAGTGACATCAGTATGCTCTTGCCCATGTCAGAACTTGGGATTACTTTCACTTGGGTACCTGTATCTAAGAACTCCATGAAGGTCTAGGTACAACCACCCTTCTCCCCTTCCACCCAAACAAAGGCATAAGGCTACTGATTCCCTCAGGAATGCTCTTCAGCCAGCTTGTGCCACAGCTTCTTTGATGGGTCCCCCCATATGGAAGGTCTGTTCTGGGCGATAGTCATATTCACATGCCAAAATCTGCTGGAATCCTTTGATAGACTCCTTCAGGGTTCCCAGCTTCCCTATACAACCCAAGAAGACTTCAGCGACCTCGAATGGCTGAGATAAGAAACACAAGTTGTTTCAAATCGATGAGATCATACAATATTTATCCTTTTTATTGTGGCTTATTTCACTTAACATGATGTCTTCAAGGTCCATTCATGTTGTTTCTTTTATTAGAACTTCATTTGTTTTACAGCTGAATAATATTCCATTGTATATATATACCATATTTCATTTATCCATCAGTTGATAGACAATTGGTTTGCTTCCATCTTTTTGCAATTGTGAATGCCGCTAACATTGGTGTTCAAATAATCTGTTTGATTCCCTACTTTTAATTCTTTTGGGTATATACCTTTTTAGGTATTCAGATTGCTGGGTAATATGACAATTCCATATTTAGCTTTCTGAGCAACCACCAACTGGTCTTCCATAGAGGCTACCCAATTTTACCTTCCAACCATCAATGAATGAGTGTTCCTATTTCACCACATCCTTTCCAACTCTTCTAATTTTGGATTTATTAATAGTAGCCATTCTACTGGGAATAAAATGGTACCGCATTGTGGTTTTGATTGCAGTTCCCTTATGTCTATTCAAGTCTTTTCTTCATTTTGGATCAAATTTTTTTTGTTGTTGTTGAGTTATAGAGTTATTTTAATTTCTTGGCTGCTGAAGCAAATACCATGTAATGGTTGGCTTAAACAATGGGAATGTGTTAGGCTCACAGTTTTGAGGATAGGAAATAAGTCCAATTCAACAAGATGATGTTTTCTTCTGGAAGACTGCTGTTCTGGGGTTGGCTGCTGGTGATGCTTGGTCCTGCACTCCTCTGTCACATGGTAATGCACAAGGCAGCCTGTCTTGGGAACTCCCCCTCTCTTCCAGGCTCTGCTGACCTTCAGGTGTTGCTTATCATGGGTTCCTCTTTTGCTGTCTGAATTTCATTTCTCTTATAAAGAACTCCAGTAATAGGATTAAGACCCATCTGATTGAGTTGTGCCACACCTTAACTGAAGTAATCTCATCAACAGGTCCTACTTACATCTCAATCTATCTTCTCCTGCCATATATAACTGCTAATCTATTTCCATCTCTATAATTTATTTGTATTTACATTTTGTATAAATGAAGTCAAACAATATGTAGTACTTTTGTCTAGTTTCTTTCACTTTGTATATTTCCTTTATTTCTTTTTGCTTGTTTTTGTTTTTTGTTTTCCCTTTCTTCTTTTTTTTTTTCTGCATTAATGAAAATGCTTTAGTATTGATTAAAGTGATAAATGCACAACTCTATGATTATACCAAATGCCATTAATTGTACACTTTAGATGGATTTTATGGCTTATGAATACGTTTCAGTAAATTTGATAAAAAGATCCTACTTATAATGGACTCACAGCCACAAGATAAGTTTAAGAACATGATTTTGTTTCTTGTGTACATATAGCTCCAAACCACCAAACTTTTTGAACCCAGGACCTCGTGCATGGAAAGCAGGCACTCAACCACTTCAGCTACATGCAATCCCCCATAACCAATTTTGATGAGACTTTTTACTAAGCATTGTTACTGAAGTGACTGAGTGGTTTTGAGATGTTGTGAATGAATGAATGCATTTTGTATGTAGAAAGAACAGATCTGTTAGGAGTCTAGAGCATAGAGTTTTATAATTTTTTTTTTAAATTCTGCTCCTCAGTCTGATTCATTTCAAATGTCATATCTCCAGGTTTGCAGGTTCTTTCTTTTATCGGCTCCAATCTGCTGTTGAAGCCCTCCTGGGAATTTGTCATTTCAATTATGTTGTCTTCTGTTTGGTCTTTTTAAAAATCTCTATGCTTTCACTGAAGTTCACATTTTGTTCATTGATTGTTCTCCTTATATCCTTTAGTTCTTTCTCTATTTTCCTTCAGCTCCTTGAGCATATTGAAGATCTTTCTATTTTACATCTTTGTCCAGAGTCTGCTCACCTTTATTGATGGTTTCTGGATTTTTATTGTCTTCCTTTGGATGGGCCATCATTTCCTGTTTCTTAGTTTTATAATATTTTGTTGCACACTATACATTTTAATATTTTAAAATGCTAAATCTGGGATTTATTCCCTGAGATATGTTCCTTGAGCTTGTATCCAACAAGTGATATGAGATTTTCTCAAGCATCAGAAGCTAACAAAACCAATCAAACCTAAGCCAAACACCTTTCACCATCTTTGATAATTGACTTTGTATTGCTTGATACTCTCCTTCAGAGTTCCATCCCCCTATCAGGAAGGTCAGCCCATGGCAAATGAAAAGGTCAGGGTCCTCCTTGTCTTTTCTTGGCCTGTGCCTTGTCCTGGACTTGTGCTTGCTAATGACCTTAGGAGTTCCCTTGTTTATACAAGAGAATGCCACCACTACTTCCCAGGAAACAGACCTTCTCCCTATCTTGAGTGTTTTACTGTAAGACTTAAAGCAAGTAAGCCTTTGCCCCAAGGCCACCCACCTAAATTGTTTCTTATACTGCTTTTGCTGTCTCAAGCTGCTTTGGGGTACACCAGAGGGAAGTTTCCCAAGCCAGTCTTTCCCAGCCAGAACAAGGCCACAAAGGAAGCACCAGTTGGCTTCAAAATGCCCTGGAATGAGGGAAGAGTCAGGAAGGGTGCCAGGAGCCTCTTCCACAGCTTCCCAAAGCTGTAATTTCTTCACTCAGCACATGCCCAGAAAATGCAGCCTTTCAACTCTACTCCACAGCTCTGAGGGGGCATATCATCTTTAAGTCTCCTCTGCCACTTTTGCCAGTTACAAGTTGGAACAGTGGCCACCCTCAGAGCCAGGTCCCTAGTGATCCATAGTGGCTAATCAAAAGCAGAGATCAGCAATTAGACCAGATCCCTTCACCCCACCACCCTGGCTCTTGGGCAACTAGGTTTTTATGTACCTCTCTGGCATCAGCATGTTACACCAGGAGCCAGATCCCACTGCTGCCACAAGAGTAGAAGATGAGTGTTGGTAACCATGATGCAGAGACAGCAATTCATTTCCATTTACCACAATTTGCCAGCCTCTTCCTCCTGTTCTTCCCTGGATGCTGCACAGTGTTCTACTGGACTTGGGAGTTTTGAAATACTTGATTCAGACAGGTCCTGCATGTCTAATAGTTGTTCTGATACAGGGAATGATTCCTGGAGATTCCTATTCCACCATCTTCCCCCAATTCTAGCACCTTCTCATTTTTCTCAAGTGTTACATCAGGATTGAAGTACCCTACAATTTTCTAATGGCTGCACTCTATTACAGTGTGTGGACAATTTATTGCTCAGCTCCTCTACTGAGGAGAACTACTTAAGACATTCTATCTATTAACTCCAACAATCAGCTGAAAAGGGGCATAAAGTCTCTAAGGAAAACCTAGAGCTTACTTGAGAGAGTTCATTAATTGGGTCATAATTTAAATTCTAAAGGAATTCACCCATCTCCCAAAGGAATAAAATTGATCCATGAATTCCTTAGGTCCACAAGAAAAAGACAATTAATGGGATTCCTTGGGCTAGCAGGTTATTGCCAAGTGTGGGTTTCAATTTTTTCTTTACAACCATCACCTCTTTATGAATTAAACAAAGGCAATGTACCTGAACCTTTATCTTGGGATGACCCTCACAAACAGCCCAATAACCAACTTAAAACAGCCTCCATCCTTGGGGCTATCATATTATGCTAAGCTATTTACATCCTTGGGGCTACCAAATTATTCTAAGCTATTTACTCCATTCATGAAAGAAATGGGGAGACTCTTGGCTTACTTAGTAACACAAAACACAGGGGAAAACTAAGACTTGTTGCCTCTTATAGCCTATAGATGCCATGGCTGAAGCATACCTTGCTTGATTAAAAGTGGTGGGTGCAGTCACAAAAATAAAGTTTCTGCAGAAATGATACTTGGCAAAGATGTATGTTTACAAACCTCTCATGCTGTCCCCAGTATCTTAAACTCTGAGTTTACTTAACATTTATCCTTCAGTTGGTTGACTTCTTATGAAATCATTTTACTCTCATCTAATAATTTGATCCTGAAAAGATGCAATACACTTAACCAACCTATTGCCCTTGCCTGACAAAGGTGATCCTCATAACTATGAGTGGATTACCTCTCAATTAATAACTCCACATTCTGATTTACAAGAAATACAATTGCACAACCCTGACCTTATCCTTTTTGTTGACAGATCCTATATCTCGAGAACCAATGGAAAATGTCAAGCTGGTTAGGCAGCAACAACCCAACTGGAACTAAGTAAACAACGTAACTTGCCTCAATTTACCTTGGCCCAACAAACAGAAATAGAGCTTGTATACTCTCATCTCAAAGAACAGTTAACATTTATTCAGACAGCCAATATGCTTTTAAAGTTATTCATGATTCTGAAATACTATGGAAACAAGGGAGTGTCCTTAACTCAAGTGGATCCCCTATAAAGAACGGACAACTAGTCAATGACTTACTAACTGCCATTTTACTTCCTCACACTATTGCTATAATTAAAATTGAGAATCATACAAAAAAAAGAAAGAGAACTAGAATATAAAGTAAATGCTTGTGATAGTTTGAATTTGGTAAAACCCAGAAAGAGTTTACATTTCTGAACTAATCCATTAGTGTGGGTGTGGAGCCTTTTATTTTTTAAAAAAGGATTCTTAGATTACATAAATGTTACGTAAAAAATATAGGGGATTCCCATATTCCCCACTCCCTACCCTTCCCACATTTTCCAACATTAACAACATCCTTCATTAGTGTGGTATATTTGTTACAATTGATGAACACATTTTGGAGCATTGCCACTAAGCATGGATTATCCCATTGTGTGTGTGTGTGTGTGTGTGCATATTTTGTTTGTCCAATCATTGGTTGATAAACACTTGGTTGTGTCCACCTTTTGGCAACTGTGAATAATGGTGCTATGAACATTGGTAGCAAATAACAGTTTGAGTCCCTGCTTGCAATTCTTTTGAGTATACACCTAGAAGTGGGATTGCTGTGTCATATGGTAATTCTAACTTTTCTTAGGAACTGCCAAACTGTTTTCCACAGTGGTTGAATCATTTTACTTTGCCACTGTATCAGTGAGGTTTCTCTAGGGAAACAGAATGAACAGGAGATATCTGTCAATAATATGAGATTTTTTAAAAGTCTCTCATGTGACCGTGGGGAGGCACAAGTCCAGATTCCACAGGCAGGCTGCAAACCCGGGGCTCTGATGAAAGTCCAATGGAGGTTCTTGATGAGTTTCCGGGAGATGTTGGCTGTCCAAAGATGATCTGGGAAATTCTCTCTGAATATTGAAATCACTTCCCCTTTTAAGGCATGTCAACTGATTTGATAAAGCGTCACTCATTGCTAATGGCAATCTACCTGATTGATATAGATGTAATCACCTATCTATGCAGTAAACTCACTGGTGACTAAAATCCATAAATGTCATTGTATTACAATTAGCCCAGTGCTTCCTTGACCAAACAACTGGGCACAATTACCTGGCTGAGTTGACACATTAGCTGAACCATCACAGCCACCAATAATGAACAAGTGCTCCAATTTCTCTACTTCCTCTCAAACACTTGTTACATTCCATTTTAAATAATAGCCTTTCAGGTGTGTGTAATATGGTACCACATTGTGATTTTGATTTGCATTTCCCTAGTAAACTAATGTCATTTAGCATCTTTTCATGCATTTATTGACCATTTTTTTTATTTTTAAAGAAGATTTAGATAACAGAAATGTTACATCAAACATATAGGGGATTCCCATAAACCTCACCCCCTCCCCTTCTCACACTTTCCCTCTTTATCAATATCTTTCATTAGTGTCCTACATTTGTTACAATTGATGAACACATATTGAAGCATTGCTACTAACCATGGTCTATAGTTTACATTATGTTTTATATTTTGTACCACACAATTGTATAGGTTTTGACAAAATGTATAATGGCCTGTATTCATCATTGCAATGTCATGCAGGACAATACTAATGTCCCAAAAATGCTCCATGTTACACCTATTCTTCCCTTTCCCTCCCCTCAGAACCACTGATGGCTACTGCCTTTATATCAATGATACAACTTCTTCCATTGCTAGAACAAGAAGTCTACTTTAGTTTATAGTTGCAGTCCCCCTTATGTTTGTTCATTCCTCAGTCTTGAGGATTTGGGGATGGTGATGTCCATTCTGTTTCTTATTGAAAGGGGGCTTAGATCCCATGGGAAGATAGATGGGTCTGTCTTGCTTGCAGTTGTAGATACTTTCTGTTTTATGAGATGGACATTGTCCATCATATTTTTGTTAGCTGTCCTGGGTGTGTCAAATGAACTGGTGAGTAGGTGTTGCAACTCTCCCGAGATTTAAAGCTTAACTTGCATGTGAACAGACTGAAGATTTATGTCTCTGGAGCATATATTTAATGAGCATAGTGCTAATTATAGGTTCAAATAAAAGGGGCAGACGAGCTCTCAGAGTCTAACTCTTTTAGATTGGGGAACATGTGTTTCAAATTAAGGCCCAGTGACAGGGAGCCAAATTCCTGAGATTGTCTGCCATGCCTGTGGTGTCTAGATGTCTCTATAGCCCTGAGGAGAACCACTGTTTGAGGCACTGATTACTGTGGCAGTCAATGAGATCCTGCTGAGCCTTGCATTAGTGTAACCTCTGGAATGACTTCTCAACACACTTTGAAATTTCCTAGCCATAAAAACTCATTTATATTAAATATTTCTCCCTTTTGGTCAAGGTCTTTTTCCAAATATATCATTGATTGGTGATTGGTAATAATCCCTTGGTGCCAGGAAGTCTCAATCTCAGGAATCACGCCCCATGTCAGAGGGTAGGTAGTGCGTTTATATGCTGAGTTTGGCTTAGAGAGAAGCCACATTTAAGGAACAAGGAGGCCCTCAGGAGGTAACTCTTAGGCAATAGATAAAACTGGGCTAAGTTTCAAATTCACAGGAACAAGGTTCATAAATACAACCATCAATATCAAAGGCCTGGCATACTTATTGACCATTTTTATATCTTTGGAGAAATGTCTATTCAAGTCTTTTTCTCATTTTCAAATTGGTTTGTGTCTTCTTGTTGAATTGTAGAAGTTCTTTATATATTTTGGATGTTAAACCAGATATGCAGTTTCCAAATATTTTCTTTCACTCTGTAGATTGTCTCTTTTACTTTGTTGATAAAGTCTTTTAAACAGAAACATTTTTAATTTTGATGAAGTTCCTTTTATCCATTTTTTCTTTTTGTTGTTTGTGCTTTTGGTGTGATTTCTAAGAAATCATTGCCCAACACAAGGGCCTAAAGATGCCTCCCTATGTTTTCTTCTAAGAGTTTTATAGTTTTTAAATTTAGGTCTTTGATCCATTTTGAGTTTATTTTTGTATATGGTGTGAAGAAGTGTCAGCATTCATTATTTTGTATATGGCTATCTAGTTCTCATAGCAAAAAGTGTTGAAGAGATTCTTCTTTCCCCATTAATGGACTTGGCATCCTTGTCAAAAATCAATTAGCCATAGACGTGAAAGTTTATTTCTGAACTCTCAGTTCAATTCCATTGGTCTATTTGTATGTCCTTGTGCCTGTACCATGCTGTTTTGGTTGGTATAGGTTTTTTTTATATATATATACATTTCTAAATTTGGAAGTGAGAGTTCCCAAACTTTGTTTTTCTTTTCAAGATATTTTTGGCTATTTGGGGCTGCTTACCTTTCTGTATTTGATGATTTGCTTTTCCATTTCTGTGAAGAACTATAATGCTGGAATTTTGACTGGGATTGCATAAAATATGTAGATTGCTTTGGGAAAGTTATATATTGGGCAAGATAGTGATTGCTATCTTGACCATATTTAGTATTCTAGTCTATGAACATGGAATGTCATTTCATTTATTTGTCTTCTTTATTTTTTCAGGAATGCTCTTTTGTTAACCATGTACAAATATTTTACATCCTCAGTAGTTTACTCCTAGATATTTGACTATTTTAGTTGCTATTGTAAATGATTTTTTTTCTTGATTTCCTCTTCAGAGTGTTCATTCTTAATGTATAGATACACCCTTGATTTGGCATGGTTATCTTGTACCATGCCACTCTGTTGAATTTTTTAATGCTTGATTGTGAAGATTACAGGACTTTCTTCATATAGGAGGATCATTTCATCCACATAAAGGAAAGTTTTACATCTTCCTTTCCAAATTGGGTGTCTATTATTATTATTATTATTATATTTTATGTCATCTATTTGCTCTGATAATCTCTAGTACATTGTTGAATAACAGTGGTTACAGTATGCTTCCTTGTCTTATTCTTGATCTTAGAAGCAACGTTCTCAGTCTTTCACCATTGACTTTGATTGGGTTTGTTGAAAAACACCATTCGGTTTTTCATCTATGCCTTTTTTAACGTTGAGAAGTTTTCTTCTATTACTAGTTTTGTAAGTATTTTTACCAAGAAGGGACTCTGGATTTTGTCAAATCTCTTTCAATTTAGATGATAATATGGTTTTTGTCTTTTGTATTATTAATGTGGTATATAACTTTGAATTATTGTCTCATGTTCAACCAACTTGCATACCAGGAATAAATCCCATGTGATCATGGTATAGAAATCTTTTCATGTGCTGTTGGGTTGGGTTTGTGAGTTTTGTTCAGGATATTTCATCGACTTTAATGAGAGAAATTGGTCTGTAATTTTCTTTCCTTTTCATATCTTTACCTGGCTTTGGTATTAGGAAAATACTAGCCTCATAGAATAAGTTGGGACATGTTCCCTTCTCTTCAATATTTTGTAAGAGTTTGAGAAAGAGCAGTATTAGTTCTTCTTGAAATGGTTGGTAAAATTCACCAGTGAAACCATCTGGTGCTGGATTTTTCTTTATTGGGAGATTTTTGATTACTGATTCAATATCTTTACTTGTTGTTGGTCTGTTGAGATCTTCTCAGTGTAGATATTCAAGTGTTTTTAGGAATTTGTCCATTTTGTCTAGGTTTTCTAATCTTTTTGGGAATAGAGTTGCTCATAATAATCTCTTATTATACTTTTTATTTCTGTAGGGTCACTATTAATGTCACCCTTCCACTTCTATTTTGTTTATTTTCATATTTTCTCTTTTTTTGCTTTGACAGTCTAGGAAAGGTTTTGTCTATGTAATTGATCTTTTCAAAGAACCAACTTTTGGTTTTGTTGATTCTCCGTATTGATATTTTCTCAGAATTTCATTTACTTCTCCTCTAATCTTTGTTATTTCTTTCCTTTTGCTTGGTTTGGGATTAGTTTGCTGTTCTTTTTCTAGTTCCTCCAGGTGAGCAGTTTGATCTTTTATTTCAGGTCTTTCTTCATTTTTTTTTTTTCACTATTTAACTTTACTATTTATTCAGTCTGGCAATAATGCCAAACTTAATTCACTAGCTAGAGCAGGAATAAGTCTCTAAAAGGATTTAGTTCTGGTTCTAGAATCTTAAGTTCTTAATTTTGGAATTTTCCAAATTAACCAAAATGGGGCCATGTTAACAACCAAAATTCTTGAAAGATTAGGTAAAAACAATTGCCTAAGCATTTAAAAAATATCCAACTCATCCCTTTTATATATTAGGATTAGTTGGAATCTATCTCTGAACCTGTAATTCAACCTTCTGCTTGCCTATAGACCAAGCCCATTTTTAAAGAAAAGAATTTTCTAAAAATGGGAAAAATTCTCTTTTTAAAATATTCACTGATTAGGTTTAAAATCATTCCAGAGACAGACCCTAGGAATAACTCAGTTGGCACAAGTATACCATTTTCTTTTCATTAAAAAGATGTGGGATATGATTTTATATAACAATGCCAACGGAATTTTCATGTTTCATGATTTCATTGCTACAGAGGTCCCAAAATTTCTTGAAACCATTTGGGAAGTTTCCTGAATGTATGCATTATAGCAAACAGCAACAAAATACCAAAACAAGTCTATTGCTAAAAAATTACTACTCCTGCTTGTGACTTTAGAATAGTAGAGATAAAAAAAAGCAATGCAACAATAACATTATACTAATTTGTGCTACCAATGGGGATTTGAGTTATTCTGAGGAAGAGACAAATTGTTTACTTTAAGACATCCAAGCCATGACACCTACAATCATACTGGGCAAATATTCATTGAAGTTTGGGGATAAAATTTTTTAAATGGTCAATAAGGAAGAGACAAGAGTATTATATTTAGCATTCTAAAGGCATGCTTCAGGTAGATCAACAATGGTTCTGGTAAGACTAGCTGCTCACATACATACACATTCACACACTTAGATTTTAATGGTTTATATAAAAACACATTTGTTACTTTAGAAAAATGAATACAATATTATTGCCACAGACTCTGATTGCTCAGTCCACACATAACAAGGAGTTGCCTTTGATGGTCATAAGGCTTCTCTGCCCTAATACACTTCAGGTTGAAAACCATAGGGCAAGTTAAGTAAAGAGGGAACTGTTGCGCAAAGGAATATTTACGCATCAGATCCCACTCCCACTGACCTCTTCTGTTCCCATTTCCTGAGCCACCTTCTTGGTGAAGCTTTTTGATCTGATTCAAAGTTTCCTGAGAATTCAATTCATATCAACATCATTCTGATTTGATGTACCTATATCTACTTTCTGTAGTGGTCTTTTGTGCTTTCTACATTCTAATAGTTGATGAAGGCTGGTAACAATGAATAGCCCAAGACTGGCAAGGAACATATATATACATAGAGATTGTTTCTCCATCTAACCCATTCTGTTTTTCACTAGTTGTAACTGTTTGATTAAAGATGACATCTTGGAATCTATGGTCATTCAAATCTTTGTTTTTCAGATGGATGACTAGACCCAAAATTTGACCACCCACGGGCTCTGAAGGAATGAACGAGTACTCAAAAGTTGCCTGTCTCTGGAGTGGCACTACAGTGTTCAGAGGAAAAACTGTGAACTTCTGGATATAAAACTGGTAGTCCTGAGGGTAAAAGAATGAGGCATCTAGGGATTCAACAATAAAGTCTTCTGTACCCTTTTTTTCAAAACCTAACAGGAACTTCATGATGTTATCTACTGGAATATATTCTCCTTTCCAAATAGTACAGTTGTATCTGCACTTAATGCTTTAAGTTCACTACCTACATCTTCTTCTTCATATTCTGCCAAATCTATGGGCTCATCTTCTTCCACTTCAGCTTCATCATCTTCATCTTCAATTACTGAATCTTCCATGGGTTTTCATCCTTTACAAGAACTTGAGCCACTGCTAATGAGACTCCAGAGCTGCTTCTGAGAAAGAGGGTGGCAGGGAACACAAGGGAGATATGCAGAAGCAGACAAGGAAGAAGTCTGAAGGTTCCGCCGGTAGGGCATCTACCACCTTTGAACAAGTGCTGTCTGTGGCTCAGTGTAATGGCTGTTACTCTTTGTCCTGCTTCCAATGGCAGGGGAGGAGACTACACCATGCACTGGCTTCTGACCTAACCCCTCCTGTGATGGACATTTTCATATGTTATGGTCTTGGTTTCATTCATCCCAAGATATTTACCAGTAGGGGAACTGGTTCAAGCAAAGCCAGGGTGGGTGTGGGGTTAGGGAGGGGATGTGGCTCAAGCAGTTGAGTGCCTGCTTCCCACATAGGAGGTTCCAGGTTCGGTTACCAGTGCATCCTAAAACACAAACAATGAGCAAAACAAATGAAAAACCAAATCAAGGGGGCTGGTGTTGCTCAGTGGATTGATCACCAGCTTCCCACATACAAGGTCCCAGGCCCAGCCCCGAGTACCTTAAAAAACAAACAAATAAACAAACAAAAAAACACAAGGTGGTGGGAATGAACAGAATGTGTCCCAGGACAGCACACTGGGCTAGAAGTACTGAAAGAAGTCTGAGAAGGTAGAACAGTACCAAACAGTGAGGGACTGTGAATATGTGGCTGAAGCACGTATATGGCCTTATATTTAAACAAGGGGGAGACTTTTAAGTTTTTTCAATGAAAGAACAGCCAAGTTGGATCTGTGTTAGGAAAATAAACCAGCAGCAATGTATAAAGCAGAATGGGGAGACAAGAACAAATGGAAAGAGCCTGCAAAATATCCAAAAACAACTATTGATATGATGCTTTCCCTTGTCATCTTATAAGTAGGATTTTGTCCCCATGAGTGAAATCCAGAGCAATGGAGATTTAAACAGAGAAGCAATAGAGCATGTTCTTGGGGATCAGGTTATGGTTTGAATCCCAGCTCAAGAACCTATTAGTTATATAATCTTAAACTAGTTACTTAAACTCTCAGAATTGGTTTGGGCATAATTCTTACCCAAGATATCTGTTGTAGTGATTAGAGATATGATTTTTAAAGTCCCTAATCCAGTGCCTGGCTCTGGTACTTAACAAAAGCACTCAAAACATAGTAGGAGTAACAATAGCTATTGTTGTTATTATAAAATAAAACAGGAGTTTAAATCTCTGTCAAGTTTTCAATTTTAAAATTCCAGAGAGCTAATCACCAAAATTTTATCTTTTAGCTACATCTTAGAAATTCTCTATGCTAAGAATAAGGTCATTTTTAAAACTACTATAGGCAATCACTGTTAGCTCGGGACTAACCCTCTAGTACCAAGTCTCAGATTTATATTAAAATATAATATTTGTAACAATGCATGTCTGATTTAATAAAGGGAGAAAATACAACTAAACTGCTTATCTACCCAAGGAGGGTTTGAGAGAAATATCTCTAAACAGTATCACATGACTCTTTACTTTGCAACTAGTCCTTATAAATGAAAACCTGGGTAAGAACTTGCCAAAATCAAAATCCAAGGTCAAGTGTACAGAAGAGTAAGTATAA